>JANIJG010009191.1:0-13003 GCA_024611175.1 Megaceryle torquata | reverse complement strand
TAATGCATCCCAGGATGCCATTGGCCTTCTTGGCCATGCAGGCACACTGCTGGCTCATGGTCATCCTGTTGTCCACTGAGACTCGAAGGTCCTTTTCCCCAGAGCTGCCCTCCAACAGATTAGTCCCTAACCTGCATGCAAGTTGTGCTGACTTTGTATGTGCCTTTGACTGCAGCTGCTGGTTTTGTTTATCTCCCTTAGCTGTCCGAGACCTTCCCATGTCCATAGTCCTGTCCCTGGGAGGAGGCTACTGGAAGAAACAAGGTTGTGTGCTTGGTTTCCAAGGCTGACCATGTTACAGACCTGGTGCAAGGCACAACCAGCCTTCCTCTCTGCTGTCAAAATAAACTGGGAGACCTCAGCACAAAGGCTCAAATGAAGAGCAGTGAACTGCGATGAAGAACTGTAGCAGAAGTAATGATTTACTCTTGGGGGTCCTCAGGAAGAGCAGTCGGTGAGGAAATTTCTGAAGCCTTGCATAAGGAGTAGGAGATAAGAGGGGCTCTCAAACAGGGGCCGAGCTGAGATGTAGTTGGGATATTAATACCAGTAGCCTGATGTGGGAAGTAAGCAGGAGCATGGTTTCTCTCCAGCTCCTGCAAGACACTGTAAGAAGGGCTGTTTGCTGCGGGGAGGGTACACTAGACCTCAGATTTAAAGGCAATTTAGAGCTCCGCTGACTTGTAAGATAAAATAAATGGTGATTTGAGTTTATTTCCTTCCTCTTATGGCTGAGGAATGGTGAGCCAGGGCAGGGGAAGTGTGAACCACCTTAACTCAACCATAGTCTTTACCCAAAGCTTGAAGGTAAACCAGGCTTTTGCTGTGTCTGAGGAAAATGACCTTCAAATGCAGAGTGAGTCAAAGCCTGTGCAGTAGGATGTTTTAGCCTCCACCAAAAAGCATAGCTCAGGATGGCTCAGGGGGGAAAAAGAAGTTTGCTGGACAGAGTTATCTCCAGACTTGAAATATAATTGTGGGAGCACAAAAACTGTGTGTGGGGGGGGGGGAGCTGCAGATACTTTGAAAAAGCTTGATGTTGTACTCTACTTGCTGTTTGCCTTGATGCAGAGTTAGGAGAACTTGTCTTATTTTCTTCTGGTGATATCACTGTTGGTTTTGGCTTTTTGGGTTTTTTAAGGGAAAATAAAAGTGGCTCCAAAAATCCTGGGTTACTGAATCAATAGTATCTCTGCTCTCCTAAAACTATGAGCAGCTTGATTTTTAAAGAGTGAGATGTTCAAAGGGCAGGCAGGCCTGTAGTTCTTGGAGCTGCACACCGGGGACTCTGAGCAGCACATGGTCATACTTAATTAGACAGCCTGGGGCTGGGATGGCTAAATGCTGCCTCTGCTGAACATGAGCAGTGTGGATATAAACTTCAGCAGAAGTTTCCTCTGCTCTTATCCACCCTGGTAATAGTGCAGAGGGGGGTGGCTGTAAATGTCACAGAGCTGTGCTTCTTGTGAGTTGTCTTGCAAGATCCCAAGTCAACTTTTCCTCTGCACCAGAGGTGTAATAATTTGGGACCTTGTTTGCCACCAGATTATTTTATGTGGTAGATTAATCTGGTTTTGTGCACTGGAATCTCTGGATCTGTACTGTGCTGTGTAACCTTTGCTTTTGTCACTTGTGGAGGCTTGTGTTTTAGGTCATTTATCTTGATAATGAGTTCTGCTTCACAGCTCTTTGGACAAGCACAAATGTGGAAACAAATACTATTAGAGGAGGAGGAGGATCATCTGGAGGCTGAAATCTCCAACAAATAGGTAGGGTTTTTGCTTCTGGCAATACATGGAGGTCTTTAATTTTAATACCTGGTAAGCAGCTGATGTCCTTGCCTACCATGCATCTTGTCATTCTCCCGGTCTTTCAGACAATACTAGATATCCTTCGCTAGCTTGAAGGCTGTGAAACACATGGGAAGGGTAGATCATCTGTTCTTGAGAGCAGCTCCTCTGTTGTGCAAGTGGTGTCTGAGATGGGAACATGAGAGAGGCAGGAGTCTTTTTCTTTCTTCAGTTGCAGTCTCAATTGTGCAGTTGAAAGCAATGTTGTCATTGTCTTTCTAGTTTGGTGGTTTTGTTTGTTTGGGTGGTTTGTTTTTTTTATGCTCAGAGCATTTTAGAAACCCAAGTCTGGAAAAGGAGAACTCTTTCATGTAACATATTTCAGCCTATACCCAGAAAGTTCTTTAAACCAAAAGGCTTTGGCTTCCTTGTGGAAGGAGACAGGTTGCTGCTAAGCATCTCCAGAGGACAGGATAGCTGCTGTTCCTGGTTTTCAGAGAAATTTTTGTTGGGGAAGAGAGTGGCAGGAAGGGCTGGAACAAAGCCCTTTTTTACTTGTGGTATGTGTTCTCCTTTTCTCTTTCACAAGCTTCACCAAAAGCCTGTGGGAGGACAGGACCCGCTCGGGTGAGGCTTTGCTGAGAACTGGTCAGGGCTGCCAGCTTCTCTCCCAAGGAGAGGTGGAGAGGATTCACCCCTCAGAGGTGCCTCCCTGGGAGGGTGCTTATCTTGGGGCTCGCAAGTGGCTGTGTGAAATGCTTCTGCCAGCACCAGCCTCTGAGATGGGTTTCTAGGAAACCTGGATTATCATTCCACTTTTATTGTGCTCTCTGAAGCATTCGTCGATCTATTTAATTTTATGGCAGGAGGCTTCTGTTGCATTGTCTCTGTTGGGCTGTATTGCAGGTTTTGATACTAATGCCTGATGTGGCAGATTTTTGTTCAAGGGATTAATCCCTTCCTATCAAGGTCTTCCTTACGGTCCATTAGTCCTATAGTGAGACTTAAAGCTCTTTAAGAAAGGACTTGCATGTATTTGACTGTGGTGTGCCTGACATGAGAGGCCGTAATCTGACATTGGGCGTGTACCTGTTACTGCAAGGGACATAACAGCTCCCTGTCTCCACTGGCACAGCAAAGACATGCACAGCTGGGAGGCTGTGTAAGGGGGGGCTGATGTTGCATCTTGGACACCAAGTGCCCTGTCCTCAGGATGTTTAAATACTCCAGTTCACAGTGGATGGAAAGAGCACTGCGTGGCTGAGGATTGGCCCTGGCACTTGTTTGCAGTGTTCAGCTGGTCTCAGCCTGCAGGCTGGAGGGGCAGATCTGGTATTTTGGGAAAGCTGCAAAGCCTTTCTGAGCCTTTGTTACCCACAGGAGAACACGCAGCGCTGTGCTGTGCTGGCGGCGATGGTAGAGCAGTGCTTGAAGGACTGAGCTGTTGAGCTGCTGTGGGAACAGAGCCTCGCAAGCGTTGTGGACGTGGGTGATCATGCACAAAAGTTGCTCTGTGAACTGTCTGGTGTGGCAGCTGCTAGAAATACTAGACAGATACACGGGCAGTTCAGAGATCTATTTGTTGGTGTTTCAACACCCTGAATACACTAGGATACCAAACAAAACCGGGCCTTTTTAAGAGAAAAGATGCTCTTGATATATCCATCTTATTTCTTTGACCCTTCTCTGCTTTTAGTACTTGGGGTCCCTTTCTGCCAGTAGGCTGGTTGTTGTTTGCAAAGAGTCTCCTAACTGTGCAAAGTAGGGACAGCAGGGTCCTGGAGATCCTTGGGTGGTGTAGGAAGCTTCATTCTTCTCTGTAAGCAACTTGGCCAAGGTAGTTTTCCTTATGCTTTTGGTGGTGGTCTTCTAGGCAGAACGTGTGTGTTTGGGAGGGAGAGTAAATTACACTTGAAAAGCATGGGACCATGAATATAAAAATCAAAGCACTGACACCCCTCATGCCTCAAACAGTAGTTTCACTCTGAGGCTATTGGTTTGGGGTTTGTTTTGTTGGGGTGTTTTTGTTTTTAAAAAACCCCCTCAAACCAGCACATTGTGACTGTAGGGATACTGTATATTCTGAAAGTATTTCCAGGGTTTAAGTGTAGCTATTAGCTGCTTCCTTTTAAATGAGCCATTTCAGAGTGATAATCTCCCTATCAGATCATGATTATGAGCAATTGGTATCTCTGAGATTAGTTTTAACCTTTTCTGTATAGGAACATTAAGATGGAGAAAACATACATGGGGGAAACCCTGCAGTCCTCATCTCTGAGCTAGGAGTCCTTCCTCTTCAGCAAGAGAAACAGCTTAAACAATAGTCAATAGTATGTTGGTTGTGGTCTCTCCTGTGAGAGCACCACGGAATAAATGAGATTTTTGGATTCGTGAAAAAAATCAGTGTTTCATGCCACACAGTTATGTCCTCAGCTGTCTCCAGTGCTGTCACCTGCAGGCTTGGGTTCAGGCTGTTGATCAGAGGGGACTGAGCCAGGACAATCTGGTGGAACAGGTGAGGGAGAACACAGCGAGGAGGAGCAAGATGCTTATTGGTGCTGCTGAAAGGTTGATTTTAAAGAAAAAAACCCCAAACACATAGGACTTTTGTTTCCTCAGTGCCGTGATCTCTGCAGGCAGATGCAGTGCTGCTGTCTTTGTTTCACCCTAATCTGTACAATGTTGATCTAGATGGTTAATGAGTGGATTGGTGTGAAATCAGGCTTCCAGGCTCCCAGACAGTGGCTAAGTAAATACAATAAGCAGCCGCTCTTCTAGCCTAGAGGGGCTGTTATGAATTTTTTATCACTGATTTTTATGACATGCCATTCCGATAGCATTTGGATTTGTAGAAAGAAAAAAAACCCCATCACCTCTCACTTTCCCAAGAAATCTGCATTTCAAAGTTTTACACACTGCAACAACTACTGCTTGATTTTTTGGTGGGTTAGCCCCTTGTGTGATTATGCAAGTGGAGGAGACAGACACTTGAAAAAATCATCCTGATATTTATTCTGACAGGCAGACAGAGATACCATGAGGCCGATCAGAGGGTGTTAGGCACTCTCTGAAAAGCTGCCTGGGAGCCTGAGGACAGGTGTAACCTGCTGAAGCCCACATGAGTCTTAACTCTTTCTGTCAGCTGATGGTTGGAATTTTAGTGGTGGTGCTTTTGCCATCATTTAACGATGCTCAGAATGCTTCCTGGAGTAGCAGGCGCACCAGTCCTGGGCAGTTGCCCTATTAATAAGGTTTCAAAAAATTGTCTTCCTTGTAGTCTCTTGCAAAGACAAAAAATACACCAGAACACTGTAAAACGAAAAGCAGCCCCTAGCTCTGCTAAATCAGGAAGTGAAGCCTTTTCAGGAGAGATGAAGAGGCGGCCCTGTTCTCCAACTTTTATGCCGAGATTACTTGCGCTACAGGGACACATAGTGCCCAGGGCTGTGCAAATACAGCCTCCGAGAACTTGCATGCGCTGTAAACAAAAGGAAAAGGCAGAGCAGGGAAAGGGGTGCTCCAGCTCCTCAGAGCAGGGCAGTGGGGGACAAGACCCTGGGCTGGCACGTGTGGGAGGGGGCTGCCCCGCTAGTGACCATCAGCTTGCAAGCTCCCTGCTTGCAACCCTCCCACAGGGATGTTGGTGAGGCTTAGTGGGCTCCACATATATTCAGCCTGCTGACTGGGACTGCTGTGGTCCCAGTGTGCTCCTCAGCACATGTCAAAAGTGGGTGTAAAATGCTGAAAATTCCTTTTGCATGGGCTCTCTTTCCATACTCTCTGCTACTTGGTGCTGGTGAGCAAGGGCTGTGGGACAGCTGTGGGACTGGGGCTGCTCCTGACTGTTGGAGGAGAGCACTGTCTGCTGCAGCACACACAAACGGGAGACACATTGGCCTGCTATTAAAAGTAGGTAATGGGCCATGACGTCCATCAAATGAGGTCTTGTGATAGTCACAACAAATGCCGTGTTTTGGGCAGATGAACATAATTCTGTCAGAGGGATTAAAAGGAAATGGTGCAAAATTACACAGATGGTTTTCTAGAAGTCATCAAAAGTTAATTGAAATGTGGTGGTTTGTTTTTCCTTTTTTTATTAATTCTGTGCTGTGTTGCCACAGAGCACTGAGCATGTGGATTAAAACATGGTCAAGATTTTTAGGGGGCTGAGGTGAAGTGGGAAGGATTCAGTGGACCTGCTAGGAAGAGCTCACGGGATGTGTTTTTCTTGCCCTGTCCTGCAGCTTTGCCTCTGCCCAAAAGAAGGATGCTTTTGTTTATACCTTGGAGCAGGGACAGCTGAGGGAGAGGCAGGAGCATGCCATTCGTGTTGGTGGATTTGGGGATGGGGTGGGCATGGCTGCTAGGGTGCTTGGGGTAGCGAAGGGAAAAATCCATTTTAAATCGTGTTTCTTTGATTCTTGCCTGGCCGGTGCTGTTTTGCTTGCGCTGTGTTAATGGCCAAGTACACAGCCTCCCCTGGCAGCTTCCACAGAAGGCAGCAGTGTCCAGTTTGCCCAGCAGTCTTGACTATGAAAAATTAGAGTATTCTGAGGAAACCTCAGATGCATATGGGCTTCCTCATCCGAGTGTTTCAGCTCCAGCCCTTCCAGCTGAGCTGCAGGCCCTAGCTTTCAGCCTTCACAGCCAATTTGGTTCCTTGAAAATTGAGTGTGTGTCACATTCACAGCACACACTGCAGCACAGCAAGCGTGCGACTTCCATTGTAAGGGTTTCTTTCTGTCAAGGTGTGCTTGCTGCAGGGATCTGTGCTAAAAATTAAATAAACACTCGCTGCTCCTTGCGGAGCAGGAATCTGAAAGCTTGTGGCTGGGTTTCTTCTTTGTTGCAGATCCAAGCCCTGCAAATGGCTAATGGTGGTTGGGAGCGACTGCGCTGTCTGTCTAGCATTTGCATACCTCCTGCCTTAGCAAGTTGTGTGTGGGTTTTGGGAATCTGGTAAGAAAACCACACAGAATTCAAAGCATGGTTTATTACCTGAATTTCAGAATAACACGAGTACCACAAGATGTGAGCTCCTTGTGCAGGAAGAGCTGATCTCCATCCCAAACAGGTTGCGGGCTAGTCAGAAAGCAAACCAAAAAAACAGAGGCCCAACCATTTGCTCAAGTGAGGCAGGCTGCTACTGTGGGTTCCAGCATAGGCACATAAGGTGGTTCAGACCAGCAGAATGGTCCGGATGGGGCCCACAGACCAGCATGCAGCTGGCACCTGTCTCTCAGGCAGTGGTACGGGTGCAAAGAGAGACCAAATCCCAGTCCCTTAACAGGGCAAACAAATACTGAGTGTGGTTGGTAGAGGTGAGTAATCTGTCTCTAAGCCTCTCTGTAAATGTCAGAATCTGCACCAGGGTAGACATACTGTTTCTGTGAAGCACAGGTTACTGGTGAGGCTGGGCTCTGTCTCCATTTGAGCAGGCTGGAAGGACTAATGCTGATGTGCTCCTGTGTTCATCACCATGAAGGTGGTGCCATGGGAAAGCTCAGTCTGATCGATGCAACATCTGCCCCCGCGGAGATGTGTATTTATTCGGCATTTTACGGTGACTTTGCGCGTGGTCATTTACTCCAGTCTGTGAATTCATGTGTGGTATTTCAGAGTTTACTTCCTGGGGTAGGATTTTTGGCTTTAAAGACATGGATGGGGAAAGAAGTTTCAAAGACTTCCAAAATGTTACAATGTTAGCTCCTGTGGTGTCAGAGAGTTTATTTCTTCATTTAATCCTCACCTGATGTTGCTTTGCCTGTTGTACAGACGTGGGAAACGCTGAGGAGATTTGCATCGGATTTGTTTGGCTCTGCCATGTGGCTACTAGAATCAGATTTTAGTCATTTTATCAACCTGTCAGCGTACTTTGTTGTCTCTTGAGGGAAATAAATGATCTGCCTGCCTTCCCTGCTTATTTCACGTTTGACTTGATGCTCCCACTGTGGCAGAGATATCCTGAACTCTTTTAATCGTGTTTTCTTTGGAGATGGTGATAAAAAAAATCTGCTCTCTGAAGACATTTCCTCAGCCTGCAGGCTAATTGGGGCCACCGGTGATTTGAAGTAAGCATCCTTGTAAATGAGCCCCTGACCAGGTTTTGCATTTCTGTCTTGCTAGTCTGTCCTCACATTTTAGGGATTTTGATCATCCAGACCAAGTCTGAGGCACCAGGTCCCAGTCATAGCTGTGCTTAAAGCAGTTTTTTCTGTCTCTCTAAAGCAAACTCCTAATTGTAAGCAGGTAAGGAGGAGTAATTCTAGTTAGTAATTTGTCTCTTGCACTTTAATGCGCTCGTAGCCCTATGGGGATGCACACTGACTCCAGTGCTTCAGAGGAGGCAAATAGCTGGATGAACAAGGCAGCTGGGGTTGGAGGGCTCAAGCAGGCCTTAGGCAAGAAATAAATCCTTGCCTTCTGTTCAGGTGCTCATCCAGGCTTCCCTCTGGTTTGGTAGCTTTGAAATCTCCTGCACCAGCAGCCCCGCAACAGTTCTGCTGGAAACTATTGAAGTCTGCAGCTGAACACTGGGCAGAACTGCACTGTTTTGTCAAATTCGTCCTTGAACATTCCCTGCATCAGTGATGTACCTGGGGGATGTTTTGGATTTTCCATTGTAATTTTGTCAAATTTGCTTTATATTAACTGCTTTGAGACTGAAATGGAAGACGTGGCCTTGTCAGACAACTTGCTTTGTGATTTGGGCTCAGTCAGTAAGGAGAAACGTAGCATGAAAACATCTTACTTAAGCGCATGCAAATGTGGGATCGAACCATCCCCACGTGAAGTGGCATCACGTCACCTGCTGTGGCTCAGAGGGCTACTGGAAGGTTTCGTCAGATGGTGTCTGTGTTGTGCAACCCTTCAAAAGCAGAATGCAGTGCAGGAAAAGCATTCTCACCAAAAATCTTCAGAACTTCACTGAATAAATGGTGTAATTAAGACTGAAGAGGACATCAGTGCTCTTAAACACTTGTGAAGTGCTTAGTTGAGTAGGAATAGACTGAAATAAAGAAAACCTGAGGATTGTGGTGTTTGATTGTTGTGTGGGTTTTTTTTCCCTTTCTCGTGCACAGACACTGGTAAAATCAATGGCTTTCTTCTTGCAGAAGTTCAGGTGCCAGTGCACATAGTCACAATTAAACCACTTCAAATGAAAAGTTGCCACGTTTACTAGAGGCTTTTTTAACCAGAGCAATTGGCAGCTACCTGCTTCATTCCAATGGTTTTATTAACATAAATGTTTTTATTTCAGTTTCTTCCTCTATTGTGTTATGAGTTTATGCACAACCTTCTACACATTCTTGTGTTTTCCCTGAAGGGAAAATACCATGTCATGCTGCTGCTGGGAACCAATACAAGCTGTTGGGTTTCTGCAGTCAGCTCTACGAGGTGCAGGAATCCATCACTGTTAATTTAGGAAAACACCCTGATTCTGTTACAGTTTTCTTGCACATTTCCAAATCATGTTGCTGTTGGGGTGGTCGTTTTGGTTTTTATTTCTTGATGCTTGGAACACTTCTTGACGATTGTCATTTTTTCAGCCTCTTGTCTAGTAGTAGCTGAGTTGTGAGAATGCTTGAACAGTTGCCAGGGAAGTTGAGTGATGGTCAAAAGTTGTGTAAAAACTATTCTGGATGCTGGCTACCATCATTCTGCTGTTTTCAGCACTGGCTGATCCTGTTGTTTTTCTGTGTTTTTTGAGATGAACCTTTTTCTAGATAAGCTGTAATGGGATGGTTCTAGGGAGCCTGGGAGACTGCAAATGAGAACTTAAATAGCTCAGATGGGCTAATGTGTACTGAAGGAAGAACAGCCAACCAATAGTAATTATCTTGAAACTGCAATTAAGTTGTCTTAGTTCACTGTTGTGGGCCAGTGCTTTTTCAGATGTCGGAACAGGAGCTGGGCAGCCACAACCTCAGGTTGTGTCACTGTGATCATTTTTCCTCCCTTTGTGCTGTCAACTTCTATTTCAGGCTGTGTCATTTTCAAGCAGGCAGGATGCCTTCTGAAAGCCCTTGCCCACGTGCCTCGTTAGCCTCCTTTACAGTTTGGGATTTTTGATTGCATCTTCTTAATACCCCACGTAGCACAAGACATCACCTGGTTGCTTGGTGACCTTTCTGTGATGCTTTCCTGGGCGATCCACTGCTTTAAAGTGCTCTGGGCTTCACCCACATTGCAGGACAGTGGGCTGAGCTCTTTACCCTTTTGGTTCCCTATCACAATTGATATTCTTAGGAGGCACAACTTAGCGCTTCATCTTCTGCTGTTGGGTGATGAAGCCCTTCACAGAGTGAGCGAAGGAGGAACATGGCTGGCACTGATGTAGCATCCCTGAGGACACTGACCTTGCCCTGACTAATGTTACGATAGGGAACATGCTTGTGGTTGCTTCACCCCTTGTAGCTATGGTTGCTTCTCCTTTTAAAACAAATACAGGCTCTGCCTCCATTGGAGAATGTGCACCAATTACAGCTAATGGTGGGCAGTTAGTTTGAATCCATAAGAAACTCTGCTGTCACAAATTGTAGCTTAACTTTTTCTTCTCTCGGCAGCTCTAACTGGGTCAAATGTCAAAGAACAGAGGTGACTGCAAGGCCCCTGTACTGTTCTACAACAGACCATAGAGCAGCTGATGGCTGCCCAGCCCAGATGGGGATGGGACTGCATGGCACACTGACCAGGCATGCCCAGTGTGAATTGGTTTTATGACAACCTGAGAAGCAGCAGGGAGAGGGTGGAGCACCTGCCTGGCCCAATGGTTTTTATTTGCTCTTTCCCTTGTGCGAGATGGCACCGACAAAGAGGAGAGGGTGCCTGCCTCGGTTGCTGCTGTGTTTCTGTGTAATTAGAGTCCATCCCTGTTCTGTACAGTTAATGCTTTTATATAGGTTAAGTGGGAGAGCAGTACAAATTGTTTCCATTTTTCCTGATGGGGGAACTGTGAGAGAGAGCAGTGTTTGACCTGCCCACATCACATTGCTGACATTTGGCACAGCTGAGTATTTTGGGCACAGATTTCCTGAATGTCAGGCCGGTGCCCTATAAATACAGGTTGCCTTTTGTTGTTTGCTGGGCACAACTGCATGGGAGAAGCAATAAAGCAGCTCTGTAGGCAGGGTGCTGAGGAATGCTTGCTCAATTTACATATGAAAACATTTATCCTAATACTCAGAGCTTGCATAGCTACTAGTGAGGGGTTTCCATGGGCCTGAAGTCTGGCAGAAAGAGGGTCACACCACCCTCTTCAAATGAACTGCTGTAATTTTAATTAAGTCCACTACCTCCTGGGAAGTTGCAAGCTCCCAAATTTCTTAATTACCTACTGTGCAGCTGAAGCCTAATTGTAATTTAAGGCTTGGAGATTTTTTTTCTTTCCTTTTGAATTGAAAACGGCAGTGGAGAAGGAGTGTGTGCTGCAGTAGATGCACTGGCAGTGATAGATGAACTGATGCAGGGAGACAGAAATAACATGGCAGATTGGCTGGGGTTTTTAGCTGTCTAGGAACGCAACAGAAGAGCGCTGCCTGCACACCATCTGGATGAGACGGCGAGAGGTGGCGAGCTTCACGTGAGCACAGGACGAGGAGGGTGCTTTTCGCTTGTCAGAGATCAGAACTGACACTTTGATGTGTTCAGGGTGCCATCTACCCTGTCTAAATATTTATTTCTTGTGCTGTGCTCAGTCTAATGCAATCAGACTACAGTGTGGAGGGCTGCCATATCCTTTTAGCTCTGAATTTGTCTTGCGGTAACAGGCTCTGCTGCCCGCAAACCACGCGTGCATATTGTAAGCGAGGAGAAAAGTTGGAGCACCAGCTTGAGTTCTAGCACCTCATGAGTTGCCTCTGTCCTGCTATCAATGAGATCCGACAGCGCTTGCTGTATGGACTACCTTAGGGTTTGTCACACAGAGGCAGAGAGACACTAACCAAGTTATGTGCAAGCTTGATTCCCTTTATGTTAGTAGGAAGAGAAATGAGCTAGTGTTTCCTTTTGAAATACAGAAATATAAATTGACTTCTACTGATATTAATTTGTTTTAATAATTCTACTGAAAAGGGGAACGATGATGCACTCTGTCTGTGTTCCACATATTCCTACTAGTTTGAAGAACATTGTGCTAGGATAAAACCAGTGCAAGCAGTCTCTTTGCTAAGCAGAAACACGCTTAATTTGAGTTATATTATCCATGGCACGTGCACTCCTCACCCATGCAGAGACTGGCCTGTGAGGGTAGGCTGGCTTAGGAGAATTTTGCATTGGGTTTTTGTTATTGCTGTTTTGGTTTTGGTATGGGTTTTTTGTTTTGTTTTTGGTTTGGTTTTTTTGTGGTTTTTTGGGGGGTTTGTTTTGTTTGGGTTGGGTTGGTTTTTTGTTTTGTTTTGTTTGGTTGTTTTTTTCTAAAGTCTCTCGGGTCCCTTGTGTGGTATACAGAGTTGCATTCATTGAGCCTAACGCACCCACTGGTGCTTATTATCATCAGTCCTACAGTACCTGTCATCTGGGTCTGAAGCTCTCCAGTAGACTTGTGCAGAATCTGTTGCATCAACACACCTTGAATAAAGAGGGTGGGCAGTGTTTTACATGGAAGAAGAGTCTTTGTTCTGCTCAGCTCAAGCGTGGTTGTGATAATTAGGTTTGGTCTTTTGCTCATCCAGACTCTTTTTTTTTTTTTAAAATAGGATGGTTAAATTGAACATCCCACCTTGATATGTTTGTAGTCCAAACTAAAACTGTTTCAAATAAATAGCATTGGAGAACATATTTTTTTTCAAGCTTCTCAGTGTGGAAGAGGAACGTTCTGTGTCATTACTGCAGCATTCCCCCCAAAATTTGTTTGTGCATGTATAAATAAACTTTCATGATGATGTATAATTTATATATCACTATGTACGTTCACTGTGGGATTTAATAGTATTTAGTTATTAACTGTGTTAAACATCCTTTAAGTTGTGTTTACAACTTAATGCTGCTAAGTAAATATGCTTACAGTTTAAAGGCTCCATCAGCTGAATGAGTGCTGAGAGGAGAGGGGTGAACTTGGTGTGTATCTTAAGGTGATTGCATTCATGAGCTGTGACAGATAAGGGGCACTGGGTGAAAGACTGTCCCCGTTCAGCACTGTGATCTTATGGCCAACCGTTCCTCAGAAAGGTTTTCAAGATTATCATGGTGGTGGGTTGTTTTGGTTTGGTTTT
>JANIJG010009190.1:71292-87464 GCA_024611175.1 Megaceryle torquata | reverse complement strand
TTCCTCCCCAGGTGTAGGACTCCACACTTATCCTTGTTGAACTTCATTAGGTTTGCCTTTGCTCAGCTCTCCACTGTCCAGATCTTGCTGGATGGCAGCACAGCCTTCTGGTGCATCAGCCACTCCTCCCAGTTTAGTATCATCATCAGACTTACTGAGGGTACACTCCTGTCCCTTCATCCAGGTCATTGATGAAGATATTGTATAAGACTGGACCCAGAAATGAGTCCTGGGGAACACCACTACTTGCAGGTCACCAGCTGGACTCTGTACCACTGATCACAACCCTCTGAGCTCTATTGTCCAGTCAGTTCTCAACCCATCTCACTGCTCTTCTAACCCACCCTTCCTGAGCTTACCCATGAGGATGTTAGGGGAGACAGTGTCAAAAGCCTTGCTGAAGTCAAGGTAGACAACATCCACTGCTCTCCTTCCATCTACCCATTCAGTCACACAGTAATAGAAGGCTATCACATTAGTCAGACATGACAATCTGATGAAGTTCCCACTGACTTCCCACTGATTGGTGACAGCCAACATCACTTCACTAAGGACAAATTGTTCCTGACAAGTTTGGTGGAGTTACTGCATTGGTGGATAAGAGTAGAGCAACTGACATCATCTGCCTGGGCTTGTGCAAAGCATTTCACTATTTGACATGACGTCCTGGTCTCTAAATTGGACAAATGTGGATTTGATGGATGGACCACAGGGTGGATAAGGAATTGGCTGGATGGTCACACTTAAAGAGTTGCAGTCAACAGCCAGATGTCCAAGTGGAAATGAGTGATGAGTGGCATTTCTCAGGGGCTGGTATTGGGACTGGCTCTATTTAATATCTTTGTTGGTGACATGGACCATGTAGTCCACTGGAGGGAAGTGGTGCCATCCAGAGGGACCTTGACAAGCTTGAGAGGTGGGCCTGTGCAAACCTCACGAAGTTCAACAAGGCGAAGTGCAAGGTCCTGCCCATGGCTCAGGGTAATCCTAAGCACAAATATGGGCTGGGAATGGATGGAGAGGAGCCATGCAGAGAGGACTTGTGGGTATTGGTGGATGATGGGTATTGGTGGATGAAAAACTGAATATAAGTGCACAGTATCTACTTACAGCCCAGAAGGCCAAAAATATGCTGGGCTGAATCAAGAGAAGTGTGGCCAGCAGACTGAAGATGATTCACCACCTCCACTCCTGTGAGACCCTACCTGGGGTACTGTGTTCAGCTCTGGAATGTATAGTTCAGAGGAGGGCCAGAAAGATGATCAGCATGCTGGAGCACCTTTCCTATGAGGACAGGCTGAGAGAGTTGAGGTTGTTTCATCTGGGGAAGAGAGGGATCTGAGGAGGCCTTAAGAGCAGCCTTCCAGTATCTGAAGGAGCCCTATGAGAAAGCTGGGGAGGGACTTTTTACAAGGGCTTGTAGTGATAGGACGAGGACTAATGGCTTCAAATGGAAAGTAGGTAGATTTAGATATTAGGAAGGACTTCTTTACTGTGAGAGTGGTGAGACAGTGGAACAAGTGGCCCAGAGAAACTGTGGATGTCCCCTCCCTGGAAGTGTTCAAGGCCAGGTTGGTTGGGGCTTTGATCAACCTGATCTAGAGAAAAGTGTTCCTGCTCAGGGCAAGGGTGTTGGAACTAGATGATCTTTAAGGTGCCTTCCAACCCAAACAATTCTATGATTTATGTCGTAGTAAAGTAGACAGATAAAATAGGTCAGATGAATCTGGCACTAAAATGTCTATTTTTCTACAATGACTTAAAATTACATTTAGATAACTACTAGAAACTTAAGTTAGAAAAGAGGAATTCCACTCTTCTGTCTGCACAGTTTTTCTTGTTATTATGAACTGTTTTCCATTAACTCAGTGTGTTGGACATACCCATATAACCCCAAAAGATTACAGTGTAGTATGGCTTGTAATAAAATCAGTTATGCTGCTGTGCATAAAGGCATATATATTTCCATATGAAACTACCATGGTCCTATAAGTCACAGGGTCTGAATACCAGGAATAAGGCATCTAATGTCCAATTTATTTAAATGTGTGTTATGCAATACTTCTACATGGGGTACCATTCAGCAGAGGTGGTGTTTTGTTTTTTTTTTCCACTCTGAAAAAAGCTTCACACAATCACAGAATTATAGGGTCTGGAAGGGACCCCTAGAGATCATCTAGTCCAGCTGCCCTGCCAAGGCAGGTTCACCTAGAGAAGGTCACACAGGGAGAACATCCCCACAGAGACTCCACTGCCTTCCTGGGCAGCCTGTTCCAGTGCTCTCTCACACTCAAAGTAAACAAGTTCCTACTCTTGTTTAGATGGATCTTCCTATGTTCAAGTTTGTGTCCATTACCCCTTGTCCTGTCACTGGTCACCATCAAAAAAAAATACTGACCACATCCTCCTGCCACCCACCCTTTAAGTATTTATAAACATTGATAAGATCCTACCTCGGTCTTCTCTTGACTAAAAAGACCCAACTGCCTCAGTCTTTCCTCATAAGAAAGATGTTCTAGTCCCCTAATCATCTTTGTAGCCCTGTAGGGCTGCTTTGTAAGTTCTTTAAAAACATGGTAGCTCAGATAAATTAATTTTAAAATCTGTCTTTGTGACCCACTTTTTTTTCCTCTGTTATAGCCTGTGCTTGAAAAAGTAGCTTACTTGTACATGCTTTAAAAAAACAAGCACAATGTTCACACTATCTTTTTTTTTTTTTTTTCCCTGAAATCTCTGAATGAGAATTATGGTTCCTTGGGAAACTACTTGGGGTTTTGTAACCTAAGTGGTTCTTGATGGGGCTTTTGAGGCACACTGGTGTGATGGCTCAGTGTCAGGGCCCATTGTCTCAGGTCATTACCAAGTGCACATTACAAAGTGCTGACTGTGTTACAGCTGGGTTCGAAGGGAGAAGAGAAGATGAAAGTGTACAAGCCAGAGCCTGTGCACAAAGAAGGAGGGTGTTGAAAGAATTAGTATCACTGTGTGTGTGAGTGGAAGGGAATTTGGGAAAGCAGAAACAAAGCCCATGCCTCTTCTAAGTTTAGTGTAGATGCTGTTACAAGGGAAGACCTAGAAATAATGGTACGGAGCTACATTGACATAGAGGAATCGCGTATGAATGGAATTAGGAGTGAAGCCTGCACAAGACTAGAGAGCATAAAAGAGAGTATTGTAATGCCAAGACAGTAGAGAAACAATGCTAACAAGAATGCTGTTCTTTTCTTTTCTACCCATATTTTAACACAACATTTATTTCACAGCTTTTTATTGGGTTGGAACTTCAGGCTTCACAGTGGATATCCCAATTCACACCAATCTTGATTTTACTTTCATTTATTACCCACTTCATTTTACCACTAGACTGCATAAAGGATTTCTAACCTAGTAGACCTATGTCCTTGACATCTAAATTCACTTCTGGTAAGCTAGCCACAGCATTTCTGCAGACCAAAATGCTTACCTCAGGAAAAGGTTTGTATTTCTATTTCCTAGGCAACTTTTCTAGAAGAAATAATGCAGTAGATGAACTGTTCCCTAGGGTAAATGTTAGTCACAATGATCTTCTCTACATTCATGTCCTCTGTGTTCATTACCACCATTAATTATATCTAAGAACAAGGCCATCAGCAACAATAAAACCCTAGTTAGTTCAGAAGCAGAGCCTGCCTACTCAGCAGCAGAAGCTGCTGTGTTATGCAGAGGCCATTTCAGTATTTTATACTGCTTCTTCAGAGGATATAAATTAAATATAAGTCAAATATCTTTCTTTTTAATCCTTCTGTTATGCATCTTACAACACACTTTGTAATCAATTGATCTGAGGTGATGTGATCTGCAGTGCCAACTGGAACAGGAAAAAATGATAGAAATGATAGTAGTGATCATTAGTTTGGTTACTTGGCTACAGATTCTGATTTTGGTCTTCAAGGGATCATGTCTTCAGTGTCACTTTCAACTATGAACATGTTAGACAAGAAAAAGGAGAAATATTTTTTTAAAAAACAAAAAGTGGGTTTCTTTTAACACATATCAAGAAATCTTCTGCTTGCAAATGGGAGTATGTATAAACTGATCTCAATTATTACACTGTATTCACAATAACCTCATGTGGGAAAGCTGCCCAGTTTGCTGTGTAACAGGAATGCAGGCCAGTTACTGTGCTGATCTTGCACCTGCTTTGGGGAGAAATGCAGGCTAATTTAGTGTGCTTATTATTTACCTGAATGAGCAGGGGTGGGAGGATAAGCATTTTACTTACATGGTCAACAGAACAGATGTTGGAAGTTTTATGATGTGGTAAATTGGAAGTTTTATGACCCAGGCCAATTACTGCAACTGCTGGGATGAAGCAAAGATCTTACAACCAAAGCTGTAACAATAAAGACAGAGACAAGGCCTAATTGTCAGAGGTTGTACCAAGAGAACCAGAGGGGTCGTCTACATCTGTAGTGAGCAGTGTCTTCCCTCCCCCTGCCTTAATAGTGCTATTAGCCCGCTAAGAGCCAATCATCACATGAGATATGACCCAGACCAACCTCATCAATAGGTATAAAATTAGTCTTTAGAATCCTCTATATCTGAGGAAGAGAATTCCAACTACCAAGATAGGTTGATCGGCGAGGACCTCTCTCCTCCCCAAGCAGGGATGTCACTTTGGTAAGAATCACACTTCCAACTTTTTCAGATGTTATTTGGGAATTACTAACTAGAGCTTTTTGCAGTAAGTGTATTTCTCAACAGCAATTCTGAACTTGTATCTGTTGCCCTAATAAATTACCTATCTTGGCAACTTTAAGAATCTGTCTCAGTGAAAGTCGTTAGCAAGGCTCTGAAACAAGGAAATGTCAACTCTGGTAGGTGGCTACACATACAACCCTTTAACTATAACCATTGACCAAGTCAGGGACTAGGACTAGCTGCATCTAGCCTCCTTTTTCAGAAGTCTAAAAAGCAAGGGGGTTCCTTCTGAATCTCACAACTCGACAGGAGGGCCTTCCCCACTCACCTTAGGCATTCATATCCCTTTACACAACAGAAAAAAATATGGTATAATGGGTAGGAGTGCATTATGTGACACCCCATGGTAATATTCTTTCCATGATCTGACAAGTCATGTATTGCTAGGAGTGTCCGACTCTAGAAAAATAAAGAGAACCCTGCACATTACATTAGGAATACATACTTCTGTTTTACTCTCTTTTAATTTTTAAAAGTTATAAACTATGATAATTTATTTAGAAGATCACTGATTACTTCATATTTTATGGAGGCACCTTTAGGTTTTCAAAAATCCAACATATGAAAGCACATAAGAAATAGCTCTGGAAGTTTAGTGTAGCATTACAGTGGGATTATTTGAGTCCTATTCATACACAATGTCAACAGAAAAAAAATCAGCCCTTGTCAATGGTTACCAGGCTAGAAGGTACACTGTTTTTTTCGAATAAATACCTTTTTTTTATAAGTTTGTTCTATCCCATTTGGATAACACACAGGAGTTCTGTCCAGTATGTATTTCCCTATTGCTTGGTAAAGATATCTCTGTTGGTTTGTAACAGTTGTTAACAAGAAATATTTTTTCAGAGGGTGCATTTAGCTCAGTATTATACATGACTGGTATGTGGCTAACTTGAATTTGGCAGAAAAGCTGACATATGACTGAGCTATAATCACTGCAAGATAATAAGTGTTTGCATGCTTGCTTAGCTTGTTCCATTTATATCTGCAGGATAAAAGATGTCACATTCATTATTACTGTGCTTAAAAACAAAGAAGTAAAGAGAACTAGTATACTCTTGTTAAATGTCCATCTACCTGTTGCAGTTAGGAAACAGCATAAGATGTAACAGTTCTTATTAATGTGCTTCTTGAGTGTTGTACAAAAACAAGGCCTATCTTCAAGATTGCATGTATCTCAGGTATAATTTAAATCAGTACTAATGCATTTTTATTGTGTTTTATAGTGTAATTTTGATTGAATGTCACTCTACAAATGGTGTCTTGGGATTCCTAAGTCTCCAGGTACATTTTTTGGTATTTTTCTCTTCTGGTTCTGTTATTACTCTCCTCTATTTTTGCTCATTTTTCTTCCCTCTTCCTATCCAGAATGGCTCTAGTGGCTCCAAGTACTCATTTGTCTCACTCTCTCTTGCCTCTACATCTTCAAAACTGATTTATCTACATTTATAACTAGCAAATACTTGGGATCATTTGTGACTTACCGTATCTAGTAGATAGAGACAAATGATTTTAGATTTAAGAAGAAACTGAGGAAAGAGAAAAAAGTCTGTCTTCTCCAGTTTGCACTCCAGTTGTTCTCTGGATCTGTTCAAGCCGCTCAAACTCCATGGAAGTGGAATTGCTCCAGGAAGGGCAAGACATGAGGAAGGAAAGGATGGGCATAAACTGTAATATCTATTACTTGTGTGATTTCTAACACAAACAGAGGTCCACACCTTGTATCAGAAGACCATTATTACACTTAGTACATGGAAAGAGAACCATCCTTAAAATCCTGATACATCATCTCAAAAACATGTGATTGAAAGGGATCATAACTGGATCTACAGAAGGTTTGAAGTTTCCAAACAGGAAATGTTTAGAACTGAAAGAGACAATCTAGAGATGTTTTGTGTCCACTTAATGTGAAAGAGGTTTCTAATTCCTTTACACTAAAATCAGGAAATCTAACTAAAATTCAAGCAATGAGGTAAAGGGGAAAGATTTCCCTTGAAGAACTGGAAGAATACCTAAGATGTATGAATCACAACCTCAGAATAAACAGAAACCTTAAAGGAAACAGAAAAAGATACATTTTATAAATTAATAAACATTGGATTAAAATGAGAATTGCATCTATGAAGATGGAGATTTAACTCCTCAGTTTTTATAATTTTCTTTTGTTGCAAAGCCTTTTAATTATATAAACAAATATAAGATCTAGAGTTACTTTGTGAGACCAATGCACTAGAGATGAGACATCTCTACATATGGCCCCAAAATCAGTAATTTGTCTCAGAATGACAGTATTCAACACTGGAGCAAAAGCAGAATAACTAACAGAAACCTGGGCATGTAAGTTTTCATATCCAAACTGGAAAAAAAAACGTGAAGAGATTAGCCTGGGAAAATAAAGGAAGATAAAGAAAGTAAGTCTAGGAAGAGGCAATCTCCACTCAGAGCCCTTAGGAAAACAGCACATGAAATGACAAATGCTCCAGCAAATATTTTAAGCAAATCTGTTCAATTTGGAATGACATTCTAGTAGCAAATAGAGAAAAATAATATAGCTGTAAAAAATAAAAGGAAATACAGGCAAGTAAAAGCTTTAAAACATGCTAGGCTTCATCCAAAAATTTGAAATGAAGAATAATTAAATACATGGATAAGATTAGGAATAACTAAACTCAAAAGGATTTTACTAAAGACAGAATATGCCAAACCAATTTGATGTCTTTGCATAATTTCATTATGATATGATAACAGATTTTGTAGTTAAGAACAAAACTCTTCAGCTATTTTTTTTGGTCCTCAGCAAATCTTTGGGAATACTGCTAAAGAGAGCATTATTGGTTACACAAGAAATAGATTTGATTAGTTCACAAATAAGGCAATGCTTACAAAATGATTACCATCCTATGAATCATAAAAGAGATATTTGAATAGTTTTCTTTCAGTCTCCTCATATTTTTGTGAAGGATTTTTACTTTAGTAGGCTTCTAAATATAATTTTCCATCAATGGAAAACCATTCAGTGTTCCATTTGAGGAAAACATTTTTCTTAGCATAGAAACAATCATACAAGACAACTTACTTTATCGTTGCTTCAGACACTCCTGGGGTTATGATTACAGGAAATGGTGGGGTTTTTTGTTATTTGCTTTAAAAATATATATACAGAAGACATATGTAATGAAGTAAAAAGCCAAAGGGTAACAATCCCTTGTACATTTAAAAAGTCATATTACTTCTTTCTTCTTGCTATTATTATTGCCTACCATGAAGAAATTGCTAGGAAGAAAAAACCTATACATGTTGTACTGAACAATTCCATTTTATTTTCCTTTCTCTTGCAATGCTGCTTGCTAAGAGATACCTCGAAAACAAGACAAACTTGTATTGAAGTTGAGTATTTGGCCATCTTTCTGATCAGCTTGTTCACATAATAAAAGTGCTCCAATAACTTGCAAAGCCCAAAAGCAGATGTAATTCCAGTTTCTGACCCAATTTTGCACCTCATGATTTTCAAAGGAAAACTAGCTGAAAACAAACAAACTGAGCTTAGTTTACTTTGAAGTCAAAATACAAGAATATACTCCTTTTATAGGGGTGCACTTTATGTACCACATATATATACACATTGAAAATATATATAATAGGGTACAAGTTATGTATACAATCCTGTTATTAATTTATTTTTTTTTTAAATATATATAAAGACAAACTTGAATATAAAGGACACCTCTCGTATGAAGAAAGGATGAAGGAGTTGTGATTGTTCAGCCTGGAAAAGGGAAGGCTCCAGGGACACCTTATTGCAGTCTATTAACACTTAGAGTAGACCTGCAGGAAAAATGGAGACAGGCGTTTTAGCTGGACCTGTTGTGACAGCACAAGGTGTGATGACTTCAAACTAAAAGAAGGGAGATTTAGACTGGATATAAAGAAGAAACTTTTCACACCAAGAGTGGTGAAACACTGGAACAGATTGCCCAGATAATTGGTAGGTTCCCCATCCCTGCAAGCATTCCAGGTGAGGTTGGTTGGGGCTCTGAGCAACCTGATCTATTTGAAGATGTCCCTGCTCCCTGCAGGGGGGTTGAACTATTTGACCTTTAAAGGTCCCTTCCAACCCAAAATATTCTATGATTCTATGCTGAGCTTTATATCATTAAGTAATTAACCTTTACTTTTTTTTTTTTTTACTAACACAGTAAAGCACATTATTGTCTAAAGCAATTTTGAATTGGAGAAATGTCCTACGGTGATCACTTTGAACTGGATGATGAGTAAAGTATTATATTTCTAAATGAAATGACACTAGTATAACAAAGTTAGCTCATACATATACTACAGATAAACCAATAGTCAGATACAGCAGTAAGACAGTGCAGCACTATACAAGTCAATAGTACAGCTCTATGCATGTCAATAATGTCACATTCACATGCACTGAGGCTGAATTCATCCCCACAGTTTTACCACAGGTATAATGGATGATGAAGTAAAAAACTGCACTGATGCATCTTTGCATAGTCTTTGACCAGTGGTGGGGAAAAAAAAAAAAAAAAAAAAAAAATTCTTTCAGAAGCACAGACCACACTTGTTACTTAGTTTATGAGATAAATACAAGAAATAACCCTAAGGTTACATAGTTAAGAGCTAGGAAATTCCCCAGATCAGGTTTTCTCTGCAAACTTGATTGAGTACTTTTATCACAGAATCACAGAATGGTAGGGGTTGGGACAGACCTCAGGGGATTATCTAGTCCAAGCCCCCTGCCAAAGCAGGTTCACCTAGGGCAGGCTGCACAGGAATGCTAAGGTTAGCTCCAATTGTCAAGTGGTATTCTTGACTGACAGACGCAGAGAGTAGTTCATGGACCAGAACTTAAAGGTCATGGAAAAGTACTTGCAAATTTTTGTCAAAGCTGACCAAGTAGTTTCAGCTAAAATTACAGTGATAAAATACTTCTGAAACATCACTTTTACTAATTCTGAAGCCTTTTGTGATGCAGCAGGTATAATATCACAAAATAAATGAAAATTACAATACTATTTTCCTGTTTCCTATGGGTGAATGTTAAAAATGCTGTTTGTAGAATACATCATGATATTATACCACAAGGAAAGGTATTAAAAAGGAGTTTTCACAAGGTAAATGCAAAGAAAACTGAATTAGCAGGAGAAATGGAGGAAGTGTTTTCAGGGATGAATTTGTATCTGCAAATGAAAACAGATTTTGATACACCATATGAATAAACCAGCATCACACCATTGCACATTGATCACTTGTGAGTTTATATTTCTCTCTTACGTTTTCTTCACAATGGACAGACTGATTAAATATTCTGTAAGCTAGAGAGAATAACTCTTCAAAATGGTTGTTTAGGAACATTGAGATAGAAAGCTCGAGTTAAAGTAGTTTTTATTTCCTGGATATTAATTAAGCCTCTCCTCTGTCAGAACAGTTTCTTATATGGGAAATTATAGAGTAATTATCTTTCTCTGGTACAATGAATATTTAAACAATCCATGGAAAATGTCTCATTCAAACTTTGCAACTTCTCTGCTTTATACACTCTTCTTGCTTTTCCATTTCTTCAGAAATCATAAGACTATACACACTTCCATTTTAATGGTCTCTTTTTAGCTTCCAGCTCCTCCTTGCTTGTTTATATGCTCTAGAAAATACATTTTTACTTCTATAGGTTTTTATGCTTAGTCTGCAAAGTTTTTCACCATAGAAATGCATGACTAAGCTAGCTGTAGCACAAGAAAAGAGCTTTAATAGCAATGAATGCTATGCACTCCACAACAGTAAAGATGTCTCAAGATTAAAAGAAAAGCTAAAAGCTCTGGAAACCCCAAAACTACATGCGTATGTGAAATCAAAATATTCCTATATCCAAAAGGATTCTTACTTTTTACCATTAGAACTCTACTTTGGGGTCAAATCCTTATCTAGAATCAAATACACACATCAACTCTCTACTAAGTTGGTAATGGCCAGACAAAAGTTCCAAGCACTAAAAGGTACCTCACACCCATACTCAACCAGTTTTCTTTTGAGAAAAAATCCAGCAATATCATTAGACAGTGGCATAAAAAAGAGCAAACTCCTATAGAAGATAATGGGAAGTGTGGAACCTACCTTAGAGAACCTGAATTTCCTTTCCAGAGAAATTTACCTCTTCCCATTGACTCTTTAGGAACTCAACAGAGAAATCAGTCTCCAAAATCACAGGACTAAAATTAAATAGACAAAATGGATGTGTATGCTCTTCCCTCTTTACTGTTAAGAGCTGCCACAACCTATATTCAAAACTCTTATCCAAAGTCTACAAGTGATATTTTTCTTCTATGGGCAATCTACATCTGTGTGCAAATGACAAAAAAACCATAGCAAGTACTCTCCAAATCTAACTGTTTTATAAAAAAAGTAACTGATGCACTGCTCTGCAAATGCACATTAGCAGCTGGTGAATTTGGATAGGAATCAAATATAAGTGGGCAAAGGGGTTTTTTTTAATGTATTTGAGAAAGGAGCACTGGAAAAATCATGCATAAGTGACATTGAGAAAATCCTGTTTATGCTGTTATGCCTATCACCTTAAGAACACTGCATTCTTATATTAGATGTTACCTTATGAAAATATCAAGGTCATTGTCAAATTGGCTTATTGTCAGCAGAAGTATTTGTCACATTAAGTCAACGTTAATTTGTGTAACCAAATTCTGTACAATTTCAGTGAGAATTGCTTATTTATACTGGGACATTTGTTCCCTCCCTTCTTCATGCCAGTCATCTTTTAATATTGTTCTTTGTGAAAATAACAAATGAGTAGAACAGCAGAAGGTTGAATGTGGATGTCAGTCTAAGACCAACATCAGAGTTTTCTTTCACTGCACTCCTATTATGAACAATGTTAAAACAGACTTGCATCATACAGATAGATTTTCCCTAAAACTATAATTTTTTTTGCTTAAATATGTCTTCCTAAATTTGTATTCAGACACAAAAAAAACCCAAAACCAAACCAAAACCAAACCAAAACAAAAAAACAACCAACCAAACAACCCCCCCCCCCAAAAAAAAAGACAAAAGAAGGTTGGATTCTCATAAGCATGGAATTCTCTGTGGAGTTTTTATTTACTTTGTTCTCTGGGAGGTGCAGAAAGTTTTGTAATTTTACAAGTAAAATTGTCCTGTTTAGATTCATAAGTATGCATGTTAGGAAGACCTTTCTTCAGTCTCCAAAACTCATTTAATCTTGTAATAACTAGAAATTTGTGTTTATTTTTCAACAAGAACAGACTAATAAACAAAAACTCACAATGTTTCTGTTTGAAAAATATAGTGAAGAATAAGTAACAAAACTGAAACAGGGATCTTTTGCATGGAATTAGGTATTTAGAGATTCTGTCTGCTGAAAACATTTATTCAAGTAAGGTGTAGATTCTGTCCCTTCTACCCTTCATGAGGACAGGACAATGGAGCAAAAGTTATTTGTACTGTTCTCCATAAGATGAGATACTTACGATAGTAACATTTTTTCAATATTTTCTGAAACTCACCCAGATCACTCAGCTCTAGTTCAAATTAAATCACATTGTTTTGCTCTGAACAGTTGATTCTTGGCTCTCAGTCTTTTTTTTTCTTTTTTAAACTTTGTCAAAAGTGCTCACTTTCATGAACTTCTGAAACAGATATCATGATCTTTGAGAAATGAGAGGTTTCACTTTTATACTGCCAGGTCCTTGTAGACACTGCAGAGAGTGACTTTACTATTTTTAATTATTACTGAAATTTAGAGATCATTTAAAAAGTGGCAAATGAGAGTACATCATTACTGTATTACATTCTGCCTTCAAGACCTTGAAGTAAAGCCAAGGAAGTTATACCAAGTAAATGAAGCGATGTACACCTTTTATAGACACAAACTGGAGGCTGATTTTGCAGACTAAACACCAAATCCTGTCTCCTTAATCAAAACTTTTATCGAGAAAGATACAAAGTGGAAGACAGACAGAGACACAATTCATGGACAATGAGCCTTCAGAAATATCTGCTATATTTGATTACTAGATGGAGGCAACTTCTGGGGACCAAAAACATGATATGTACTTTCTTTTCTTTTGTAGTTCAGCAACAACTGAATAAAGCAGTGCTTTATAACAAGGGAATTTATCAGCTAATATGGTAAACAAACACCACTGCAAAGGGAATTACCTCTCGAGCTCTCGTTTTTCTTCCTAATTTCATACTTACTAATCACATCATATAATTTTAAAAAGGCTATTTTTTTACTTAAACAGAACATACAGATACCAGTATTCTTAATTTAAATATAAAATTATATTTCTTTTGCAATACAAAGCATTTAATAAATAAGCCAGCATGATACTTGTTTCCTTCTATTACCTCATGTATTTAGAGATGTTGAAACCTTTTATGTGTTTCTTTCAAAAGACCTTTCACCAAAGGTCTTTTAAGAGAGATTTTTTTCTTTCCCACACTAACAGTTTACAATAAAGGACAACACTTTCAGGCATTTCTTAGGAAAAAAAAATGCACAAAATACAAGGTAAGACATACTTGGAAAAAATTAATTTAAAAATATGTCTGGTAGAGAACTTTATTTACTACATTTCTTTCCTGACATAAAGGTTTATCAGGCAGATGTCAAAAAAACAGTTTTTGTGTGGGACAAAATATCTGTAAGAGTCTGCATTATAGATCAGAATTTCAACAAGGTTAAAACAATAACCAACAAATTGTAGGTGAATGATGGTAATCTGCAAGTTTTTAATATAGCAGCAAAGCTAATTCTTATATATTTTTCTAATAAATTTCTACAAAGTGAGTCCTTAGGTAATGGTAGTAAGAAACCAGTCATTAAATATTACATGCTTTACCTATTTCAGTCAGTGCTTGCTGGTGATAAATATCAATACTAAGATTTTTATAAAGAAACAAGGTTTGGGTTTTTTTATGTCTTGATAACTCAAAGCAATGGAATATGCATGCCTAATAAAATATACACATTTCAAATATCTAAAGTATTATTACTTCAGGTTTTCTCTCAAAACTTTTCTTTTAAACACATTTGAAGAAGAGGCAGCAGTGACTCCTTGAAGGGAGCAGGGCACAGGTGCAGGCCTGGGAGCCCCCTTCCTGGGGACTTCCCAGTGCAACCAGACAAGTTCTTGTATATGCTACCCACCTTGACCTGGGGGACAGCTCTGCTTTGTGCAGGGTGCTGGAGCAGGTGATCTCCAGAGGGCTCTTGCAAACTAAGCTTCTCCACGAATCTACAACTCTACACATAGCACTAACAGGACTATGAACTGACAAATCTCACTGAAATTTCAGAATTGACTTGTGTACACTTGCCTTCACATAAGAAAGGCCATCAGAAGTGCATGGTTTGTTCATTTAGAAACTTCAAAGATATTGACTCTTCAGAAATTGGTACTAATAAGGAATACATCTGCACTCATATTAAAATCCAAGAGTCAAAGCTGTCCCTCTCAGCTTAGTTCTAATACAGACCACTGAAGAAGAACCTATTATCTTGTTGCCTTTTTATCCTCTCACTAAGAAAGCAAATTGTCAAGCTAAAAATACATAGCCATCTTTTGAGGGCATAATAAAAATCTTTACAGCAACAGATTTTAAACATGTTTTATCTAGAAAACTTTCCAAAGGTACTTAAAATGGTAAGCTATAGCCTTAGATGGGCATCTATGATGACACAGCCCTCCTGATTCTTCACATTAGTATCTAGTCCAAAATGCACATTAATACTTTTCATAGAAGCTGTCAACTGGAAAATCCCAACTAAACTCACCAACAGTCACCTTACCTCTGAGTATCTGCTTTCCTGCTTCATTAGAGCAAAGTAAGTTTACATCAATTCTAGATCTGGCTCTTTATGATTCAGTGTAATATATTTTATGAACTGAGAAAGGTCTATGGGGAGGAAACTTCTGCTATTGCTGTAGAGTAAATTAATTCTGAGAACCACATTTAGCTGCTGGCTAGTTAATTTAATTTAGAAATCTATCTTAGTTAATGAGGGAAAAAGAAGTATGAAAAAAGGCTGTGTTGTCTCAGATTGGATCTGCAAAGCCTCCATCTGATTCAGTTTGAGCTATTGAAAAAGGTTAGCTCCAACCTGAGAGGTGAACTTTGTGGAAGGTGAGACAATCAATTACTTCACACACAGAGTCCAAGGTTCTTCATCACCTCAGCTTAGAATTCTTCATCTAATCAGAAACAGGTATAAATAAATCAACTAATTGATAGGACCCTATCAGTCAGATTTAGAAGTGAATTGTCCTTCATTGTCCTGTGCCAGGACACAGAAACCTCTGCTTACATGCAGAGAAATGTTGCAGCACACAGTTCAGACCTTGAGCAACTTATAAAATGGCACATAGTACAGTGGATCAGAAACACTTTCTGAAGATCAGAGGCTTTTTAGGTGTGCTAAAACTAATGATGATGAGTGTAGGATATATAAAATATATAAAAATATAGAATTTGCAATGAAAAGTCACTAGGAAATCTAAGATCCTTGCAGAGGTTTAAATTTCAGTGTGACAAGAAACCATCAGCGGCTGTTATACAAAGTATATCAAAAGTTACAAAGACTAAATTAAATCAAACAGGAAGATGAAGCAATACCACAATAGGAGTTGTTGGAGATTATGGGTTTGCTATTTGAAACTGAGAAAGAAAATTCAGTTCAAGAGAAAAAAAAATAGAAGATTCATTGTTCTGTCCATCATTCATTTCTAGAGCCCTTAATTTAACTTGGCTGTGTATAGGAAGAGCTAGCTTTTCCTGTCACATTCCACTGACATCCGTTTGGAATTCCTCCAGATCTCTCCTTTTGTTCAGTGATAGCCTGACTTAATCAGGTAAGATCCAAACAAAGCCATTCACTTGACCTCATAAGGCAGTCAAAGTAATGATTTAACCAACTCATTAATATTAGTTTCCCAGAGTTCTGAATGCCTATTATCCTGCAAACACAATACATAATCCTTTTTCTAGCAATAGCCAAAGGTTCAGTAACAGAAAGGGAAGCTGCAATTCACATCTGCTGTTGTCCCCTTGCAGGATACAGCATCAGACATAAGTAATGTCTCCAGTGCACTTCACCATCTTCCCTGCCCTAGAAGGAAACTACAAGGCTTAGACTCATAGAATCATAGAATCATTAGGGTTGGAAAGGATCTCTAGGATCATCAACTCCAACCTTCATCCTAACATCTATGTATCCATTAGATCATAGCCTCAAGTGCCACATCCACTCATTTCTTAAACACCTCCAGGGATGATGACTCCACCACCTCCCTGGGTAGCCTGTTCCAGTGCCTAACCACTCTCTCAGTGAAGAATTTCTTCCTAATATCTAACCTAAACCTCCCCTGATGCAA
>JANIJG010009190.1:49834-61939 GCA_024611175.1 Megaceryle torquata | reverse complement strand
TTTTTTTTTTTTTTTTTTTTTTTTTTGTGAAAGGAGACTACAATTCAAGTTACATCTCAAATTTAAGCACAAAGAAACCCACAACCCTACCTAACTTTACCTGGAACCAAAGCCAAGTCAGGGATGCACTGAAACACTATTTTGCAATTCTCCTGGGCAATGACAAGCTCTTCATCAAAATATAGAGATTACAGGTATATAATGTCTAATACCCTGATCACTGAAATGGTGGAAGCATCAGGAGCATGCCCAATTTTTAAATGTGTAGATGTGCTGAACTTCATCTTTTGCCAGGTTTTAGGCAACAGGACAGTTTAGACTTAATCCTATCAGCAAGCTGTGGTAATTAAAAATATATATTGTACTCATTGTGACATTTTTTATTCAGTAACTACATATTGGAAGTTATTTGTCCTTCCAAACATGGTGCTATAAAAAATCCAATTTTTCCATGCACTATTAGGAAGAAAAAAGTCAATAGCAGAGAATGAATGATAAGAGCAACTTCTTGCCACCTTGCACAAAAATTCATAAGAGGGATACCTATGAAAATTTAAAGCTTTAATAACATTACTTTTGGTGACACTGCAAACCATTTGGGATTTTTAAAATATTTTGAGATAAAAGACAGAAACCATACCTCAACTAGGAGCAGTTGAGGAGAAAAAAAAAAAAAAAAAGACAACACAGGATTTACTGTTCTCCCACTGCAGCATACCACAATTTTATTAGTCTGGAAGAAAGTGGATTTTTTCCTTTTATATAGCAAGGTTCCATTACGTGTCCTGTTTGATCTATGTACATTTACATCACAACCTTTGTCTTTTAATCTAAAACTTCTTCACTGAGAGCACAAACCATTTGGAAGTTCTTTATTCTCAGTCATATCTCAGTCCTGCTTTAGCAATGCTGCTCAACCATTTGTGGCAGATATATTGCAGAATCTTTATTAAGCTCATCTGTTCAAATACCCATTTTCTCTCCCCCTTTATGAGAAGTCACTCTTTTAATAAAGTCATTGTTGGGATGTAGATAAACAGAAACTGAATGAAAACAAGCTTTTATTAATACACAGTACTTTTTTTTTTTTTTTTCCACGTTGGTGAACTTTTCTGTCAACAGTTATAAAGAATAATTATTTTTAAACCAAAATGAGTGTACAAATAAGATATATAAGCTAGTAATACTTATCAAAATGAGGCAATATTACTGAATTAAGAATCATGCATGCTTCATTGATACAGATGGAAATTTCTGACCTCTTAAAATTAGATAAATGAGAAAAATACTTCCACCGCTCATGACTGTAAAATGTGTTGCAACTGTAGGACCAAACTGTTTTCTTATTCAGGATTTCCAATTCAACAGGCAAAGAAAAATACAGTGGAGCCTACATGAATAAGGTGTAGCAAGTATTAGAAGGAGTTTTGTGATTCAAGCTATGCACCCTGATTTGTTCTATGCACCAGCAATGAAATGACTCAATTCTGGAAAATAATGTGCGTACTTACTGCTATTAATATATAGAGAGTTGACAGTAGGATTACATTATTCATTAAAGTTCTAAATTCATAGGATCAGCTAAATCCTACTAAGCAAGAAAACTGTAGAATACAAAACATCCGAAGGAAGAATAAAGTGCAAGTATCAGACACAGAAAGGTACTGAAAAACAATAAAAAGATCAGATGCTGAACAGCGAGCAGTGTAAGGATAATTTTAGAAATGCAGCATTGTTCACCAAAGTCTAAAAATGTATGGCTGGAAAAATTACACTAAAAATATCAAAACCCTGAATGTACAAAGGCAATTTCAGCACACTGAAAAATAGGGCTGTGGGAGAAAAGTGTTAGTTGAGAGTCCTTCCAGTCTTCACCTATGAAGCCTAGAGAATAATGCAAAGCAGTGCTCTTGACTGAGTATTAAAACCTGCTGCTATAAGAGATCAAGAGGAGCACAGAGTGTTAGTAAGAGAGTATTAGCAACAAACACAGAGATCATTTAAATAAAAACTTGCCAGCAACAGCAAAGAAAGGCACAAAAACACAACACATAAATCTGCAAATTTAGTAAGTGTTTTGGATGTAAAATTTCCTTTTAATTGGTGGTTTTGACAGCATGTGATGGCACTTGCATTGTGATACTGGGGCAAACTCCACCAGTGGTTCATTGTATACCAAAATGAAGATAGTCTATTATATGATCAAAATTGCCTAGTAGATTGAAAGAGAAGTAATCTGTGAAGGCAGAAATACAACAGGACAGTCCCTGGTACAAGCCGAATCCCTCCGCAGTCTTATGTCCCTTGAAGAAGTATAGAATAGCTATAAAAGAGGGGATGGAGAGAAGCTATTAAGAGAGGCACACAGGAAATGTAGGGTTTGTGAACACAGCTCCTTCGCGCAATTCAAGGCGTCAGGCTGTCAGCACAAGATGGAGTGCCCTGAGAACTGCAATAGGGCTGTTTTCCCATAGATGGAAAATCTATTCCCTTGTCTGAGAGAAAAAAATAATTCAAGAAATATATTTAAGAAAATTTAAAATTGATGAAAACAACAAATGTGAATGAACAATATGAGACATGCAAAAAGATGCTCAGTACTGCGAATTTAGGATTGCTGTACTGCTACAAAGCTCTCCACTCATGATTCAATTTCTAGATGTGCTTTGCATTATCTTGTCAAATAAACAGATGTTTTGTTTATGAGTAGAAATAACACCAATAGCAGTATTTAGCATTATAGTCCATAATGGCAACACACTGTTGATACCAAATTATTACTTTACCCTTAGCAACAGCTTCTCAGACTTTCCACATAATTAGATTTAATCTCAGTCCATTTCTAATATTGAAATCATTGTTGATTCAAGCTTCAGAAGAAAAAAACCCAGATTTTTCTCCCTTGCTAACAATCCTGAAATGAGTTTTTATAGAAACACCTGGTGGAAAACATATTCTTGTCATTCTTAGCTTTTAAGGTAGCCTGCAGCTTTAAGCATATTCTGTGTGATCTGGTCTTCACTTAGATCAGACCCTGCTCTGAAGTTCACTTACAGCATTGATAATTAAACACTAGCATTTTCATTGTACGCCACAAAATCAATTGATTTATCATCTCTGCATGTCTAGCTCATAGTGAAACTAAACCCCCTCTTCAGTGTATGAGTGATCTCAGTGTGGGATTAGTTAAACAGCAAGTTGATGCTGAAAAGACATGCCCTGGAGGCAGCAGTAGCAGCAATCTCATCATGAGGCAGAGCCACACTTACTGGGGCTGTGGAAGAGCCAAGGTCAGGACAAAAAGAGAAATCCATGCAATAAGAGATTAGTTCCTGGGGCTGTTCCTTTCTTTGCAGATTGCAAAAATTCTTTATAGGTGTAACTCTGGGGATTTATATACAGAAGACTTTTCATTTTCTTTCTTTTTTTTTTGCTTCTGACAGAATCTTTGTGTGCTCCGCACTCAAATAAAAACCTTAGCAGTACAGAATGGATTAATACAGGATTACAAGAAGAAGATTATATTTCTGGATCCTCTAATCTCTTTTAAAAAAAATGTATATCCCAATATTACATTGCATGTATTCAACATGATTCCTTTATGCAGAGACATATGTTAATATAGCTGACAAAATAAAGTAATTTTTTAAAAGTAGCTGTGATTTGTAAAGAATTCTAAGAAGATTTACTTATCTTATAAAGACTGTAAAAGGACTATTCATTAGAAGTCTAGAATAATTTAGGATTAAAATGTGTCCTTATATTGTGCACACTTTGTATTTGGCTTTGTATTTGGCTTTGTATTTAGTTTTTTATATCCAGTATTACCTGACATTATATTTCCTCCTTCAAATACTTTATGCCCTCTGACATTCTTGTGTAATAGAAATTCCAGCACAAAATATCACTGACTCTCCCTGCTCCTTTCATCCTAAGAACAATATTTCTCTGAGCCTTTCCAGTCACCAACATCTGGTGATCTGAAAAGTCTGATCCTGCTCCTCCTGAAGTCAGTTGAAAAACTTCAAATAACAGTCAAAAAGGCTCCTCAACTCTGTACACCCTTTAATTCAGAATATTTTAAAAAGAAAAAATCCAATGTTCATAAAAAAAGTAAAAGTAATAGTAATTTCCTTAAAGTTAAGGCTCCCAGAAAACATTACAAAATGTGAAATAATTCCAGCATTTCTGCAAGTTTTAACTCATTTGAACATAATAAACTTTGAATTCTGGTTCTCACCTGAGACATGCAATACATGGTATTACACTTTGGTTACTTTACTTTCTGTCTACAAGGAACTGGGCTGAGACCCCTGCCCTTACTCCCCTGTGCTGTACTGCCAGTCTGAACACTGCTATCCAAAAGTGAAAGGCTACTGCTTTGAAATACTGCCTTGCAATGTGCAACTCATTATCTAGTCTGATGAATTAAAAAAAAATAAAATAAAATCAAACATGCGGTTTCTCATTTGATCTTCCAGAAACAGTTACATCTAAGAGCTCACAAAGACCAACAGAGACCAAATTCTAACAGAATCAGAACTGTGGGAATGGGATTAGAAATTTATAAAGGGAAGAACAAATAATCAGTCACAGAAATAAAGGTTTTATGGAAAGTTCCTATCATTTGGGTTTTTTAATCTGTACCATGCCACAGGTGTGCAAAACTGAAGGTTAACAGTGAAAAAAATGTGGAGAGATACAGTGGCTCCATGCCATACATGTCCCTGCATCATGCAAGCTGCTTCATCATTTTTTAATTTTTGTTCAGTAGTTATTAGGATAAAAGTATTTTTTTCTTTTGTGATATAAAAATTAATGGAAAACACACAAAACCCCACTGTTTCTTTCTCTGAAAGTAAGGCTTGGAAATTTCCTTTTGGCTTTTACCCCAATTCTGCTAGTTTGCACTCAGACCTTCTCAAACTTGAGCTCATCGGTCAGGCATGTTGTCAAAATTGTTGAGAGAGCAGGAATTCTCTTCTTACACAAACTCCTCCATGTACAAAAGGAGAGAAGAAAAGTCTTCAAAGACATCTGAACATTAGGGAGGAATGTTAGGAATTATAAGAACTGTTTTAAATTTGTACTTAACATATGCTCCTCTAACTCCATTTTGTTGTACTGCTGTAGAGCAGGATAGGAGGAACAATGACCCATCCACCTTACCCTTTCAGAGAGCAAAAATAAAGTTAGCAAAAGTAAGCAAGGCCTTCCAGGATACACTCCATTTTTTCTTAGAAGGAATAATAGGCAAACAGTGTCTTAATATGTAAGCAGCATTGAGTTGCCAATAATTCAATTAATTAGCCTTTATAAGTAGTCAAAGATACTGATAATTTATGAAGATGCTGAAATGTGCAAAGTCAACATCAGAGTGATAGGAGTCCCTGACCTTTAGAAAGAGTTGAACCCAAGCTGTTACATTTCACATGAGCTCTTTGCATCCTGTGCTACTTTAAGCATAAATAATGTGATGTACACAAGCCATATGCATGATTCAAAATGTAAGACACCATTGCATGCAGGTATCTCAGTTCATTGCCAGATTCCTCCTCTTCCCCTAACAGTGAAAAAGTTGCTTGCTCTGCAGCAGTATCCTCACGTGGCTAAATGATTAGTTGTTTATTTGTATTCACTGACTTAAATGATTCTGTCAATAAACATAGATATCTGCCTTCTCTGGGATCTTAAATCTAGGCACTTGGCTGGAAGAATTGTAAAGCATCTCTCCCTACCTAGCTAACTCTTTCTGCCAGCAAACTTTTATTTTTTGAGGTTCCCAAGCAGGTAGAATCCATTTTTTTATAGTCTTCATGAGCATAGGCATTTACCAACCTCTCTGTCACCTGTGTTTGCTCAGAGATTAGCCCGGGGCCGGGGGCTGTTTTAATTCAGGCTCTGCAAATTCAAGCAGAAGGAGATACTTCACTTTACCTACCTAATCTTGGCTTACAATTTGCTCTTCACAAGACATTCCCTTGGGACAGAGTCCATTCCAGCAACTTGGGGTAATTCTGTCCCTCAGAAATTTATTGAAGTTAATAAGGGACAGTATGTAAAATGAAGAATACTTATATACAATGAAGTAGCACTCTTTTTAATGTAGATTACCTTTAACGGATAGACAGAAAAAGCCTCATGGTGATAGACGTGAAAAAAGAGACTGTTGGGTTTTAAAGTTAAAACTTCCAGGTTTTTCATCATGACTGATGAATGACCTTTGAATGTCTTTGATCTGTGGCTCAAAGACATGAGTTTCCTAAAAGTTCAGGCTCTAGCTGTAGTGGTTTTGTTTGTCCTGCAAACATCAGGCTTGGAAGTAGGTCAAACCATTTTATTTTGTTCTCTTGCACAACTGTTCCTCCATTCTGAGGCAAGGGAGATTCTTCTAGGAATAAGAGCAATACTACCTTTTACCTTTTAATCCATGATGTCCATACAGAGATTTAATAATGGATAACAGTGACTGATCATTATAATGACAGACAGCAGAGTCTGCTAGGAGCTGAGCTAAGTGCCATACCTAAAATTCAAAGACACTTTGATAGAGAAACTTAATACTTGTACTCTTAAGTTGTATCTCTTACATTATACTACAAAAAAAAAGCAGCAAAAAAAATTAAAAACAAACTAGTGACAATACAGATTCTACTAATGATTATACCAGAAAAAGTCTCATGTGAATCATACTCAATACAGGCTGGCAACAGAAGGAAGCCTGCACCTGAGGCTATTGCATGGCCCATGCCTGGATATTTAAGCCAGGGAAATGAAAATGTCAATCTCCTTTTACTAATCTCCTGACCAAAATCTTGTAGCCAGATGTGTCAGGCTTAAAATAAAATAAAATAAAGTAAAAAAGTTACAAATCTATCTGAATACACACTGTTGAGAGATGTTAGCGCATCAACAATGTTCTGCTTCAGGGAGCAAAGGACTCAATAAACTGAGCTTAATGTATTTACTTTCAGAGTAATGTCAGTTTTTTCAACAGCTATCTCTTGTCCTCTTGTGTAGTATTTGAAGTATATATGCTTGTGCAAGAACAAAATGCAAGTTTGTCTAATATACTACAGATACAGTATTTTCCACAAAACATTACTGCAGGCATTTTTACTTTGAAAATGTACTTTTTAACAGGATCATTCTTTCATACATGCACAATATCTTTATATGTACTTGTACTTAAACCAGTGGGACTGCTCATCAGCAAGAAACTGAGCAGAGCTGGCCAAGTTTTATCCTTGGATGGCCCATATACACTGTCATAACATGGGTTTTACTGAAATCAGCAAGACAAAAGCCTCTACTTTGGTCAGCGTTACAGCTTACTGAAGGCTGGTTAGATTCTTCCAGCCTATATACATCTTTTATTTCCCTTTTCAACATCTTCTCACTCCATTTTTATTCCTTTATTCTGTTTAAGAGTGTTTTAAAGACAATAATGTAATTAAAGCAATATTTTATAAACCTGACTGGCCTTAAGATGTTGTTTTACTTCCCCCCCTTCCATAAACCTAATTTCTCTTTCAGTCTCTCCCAGAAACTCCCGGTTTCCTGGTTTTTATTTTTTACTTGCAGTTTTTCTTCTTCTGGTAATAACTTTTCTCCATTCCTTTTTATCCCCTCACAATAGACACTCAAATTATTGAGATATTATTTCTTTCCTTCCCTTTTCCAGTGCTACATAGCATAATGCCACCACAATTGCTCTGAACATAAAATTAACTATAGCACCAGTGGTTATAAGAATACACATTTACAAAAACTTCTCTAAAAAAAAATAATGGAAGCAATGTTTGTGCCCTCTGCCTGCAGGATTGTAAACAGAATCAAAACCTGTATGTAGAAGAAGGAAAGACTGGGAATGTGTGGTAAATTTAACCATTTTAGAGCAAAATAATTACCTTGCAGTTTGGCTGATTGCCCATTTTACAGCAATCTCTTCAGGTAATCTCTCTACAGTCATGACAGTATTTTCAAACAGAAGACTTAATCTTGGGGCTCTGCTGGTCTCACCTCTCTCTGGGAACCAGCTGCTTAATCTGATCAAGCAGCCATGCATTCTTATTCCCGTATCTAATAGAAACTTGGCTAGACCAATGGTTTTGTTCAGGGAATTGAGGAGTTGGACAATTTGTTGTGGAATTACCTCTTCTTCCTAAAACTTCTCACTGACTCAGTTTGCCTCTGTATGTTTGAACTGTTTAACTATAAATATAAGAAGCACTTTCATGTTTACAGTTGTGCACAGAAGAATAGGACTCATTACAGCTCAGGCTCTAAGCAGTACTGAGAAATTTGTAAGAATACATGAGGATGGATTATTTCCATGTCTTTGCTTAGGAGCTGAAAACCTGCCAGGACAAGTGTTGACTTTAACAGTTAGCCAAGCAAACAGAAGTTAGAAATCATTCTAAGCTTTTGTAACAAATTACAAAAGACTTCTACTATACTTCTTGCTTGAGCAAGAGCTCCTTGTAGACCATTACAACCCTCTATTTGCCTATGTTGTATGGCAGATGTTGAAACTGCAGCATGCCTGATGCGTGTAATTACAGATCTACTTTGTCTATCATACTTAAATACTGAAGCCCTTATTTAGGCACAGATTCTCAGCATAGAAGTGCAAAAGAAATTAAGAGATTTCTAATATGTTTAAATATTTTTATGTTTATTTTTAAGCAATATGTTTGAAGTCTCCATGGCAGTGGAGCTGCACAAGTCCATGTGCTGGTTAGGAGCTTGTGGTACAAGTGAAAGCTCCAGTGCTCACTCCAGCAACTAGCATGTCCTTGCATGCTTTAGGTTGCAGCTCGGTACAAACTATTCTGCTCAAAGTTCATATCCTCACTCAAATTCCCATAATCCAAAAGGATTTTATCCTATCTTCATTCCTATTTTTGCCGATTAGGACTGAAAATATAGTTAGCTTTATTTTCCATTCACAGTGGGAATTATGAGATCTTTTATGCCACTGAAGCAGTTAAAGAGCAAGTTTATGATGAAATAGTGATAAAAAGTTTCATTCAACATGTACCTCTGGACAAGATCTTCCCAAAACACCTATGAGATTAAATTTTTAAATGATACGTCCAATTCAACAGAAGAGTAAGCTAATGATGATATCCTAAAGTTGACTTGCTGTTTCTCTTCTCTCTGATGATACAGTTAACTGGGTAAGTGGTAAGGGGGCATTTGCAGCTAATGTATTTTTCAGTCTCTTGTTTTTAGATATTGCTGCTTCACTCAGGCAGTTTTATATTTATGAGTTTAGACCTAGCATCAAAAATTGAGTGGATATATAAGTCCCCAGGATGAACAATTTCATGCTTATTTTCCAAGATATTCACATGGTCTACTCTGGGTGAAAAAAATAATTAAAAAATATATATATTCTCCAATATTTAGGTTGATTTTTCTTTCTATCCAATACAAATAGTAGAAGCATTTTCAAGGTAACTATTTTAAGCTTCCCATAAGAAATACGCAAAGTGAACTTTCTAGAAACACCTTTTGACTGGCATAAAGATGCAGTAGCACCTGTGAAAATTCAGTCTACTGGTTTACTATTGCAATATATTGGTTAAGAAAATACAAACCGAACATTCAAGGATAGAGTTACGTGTCACAAACAAGAAGATTAATCACATTCATAATCTTAAGACCATATTTTAATTTTTCCTCATTTAGTCTGTGTCACCTCAGGAGCTCCTCTTTACACCTTATTTGCCACTGACAATGTACCTTTGCTGTAGCAGTCACTGATAAGAAGGAAAGGGAAGCTGGGAAGCAGAGATTTAAGTTACCTCTGCATTGTAAACTATTTATATGCCATAAGACATGATTGTCCATGACACAAACTCTTGCTTAGAGTGAATGGAAATAAAAGAGAATAACTTAGCAAAGTTTGTTGTCTGATTCAAAACTACAGTAGAAGGAAAAAACCATAAAGCTGTGACTGCCTTAGTACACGGTCACTGTTTCAAAGACAGATTGTCAGGTGTGTAGTTTTGATTTGGGCTGTAGGAAAGATACAGTCGCTCAATAGGATATTGAGAAGCAATAGTTCCTCATTTCACCAGAAACATATTGTTTAATTTCTATTCACACAAAGCAGGACCACATACTGTGGATCATGACTTACTGCAAATGGGGAACAAATCTTTTAGTAGTCCTCTAATTTGTTTTCTGTATTAGTGTAAAATAATGATGGAGCTATTTTCTTCTTGTATCTTCCCCGCCACTTTATGAAATATGTTCTGTGACAACACAAGTGAGGGAGAAGTAAGTGATACACAAGCACTACAACTGTCCTGGAATGCAAAGGAGACAAGGTAATGGAGAAGGGAAAGTTAAGTCTTCCTTACCCCTGTTTTCTCCTTTGTTTTCTCTTTCATTGCTAGTTATGGGCATAGTTCATCTCAAATATAATTGTAGTTAAAATCCACTTCTTAGCATCCTAAAGACAGCATTCCTTTCCAAAATCCCATATATTTTATTTAAGATTCTTCTTGAGAGAACACGAATTTTATTTGTGGCAATTCTTACTCCCCGTATCTGGTCTTTTTGTACCGGTATGGACTATAGCAACACCAGAAATTTAATGAAAGGATAGACAAGATGAAACCACATACAGCCCTAAATTATCAGATAAGTGAACAGCTAAATTGCTAGAATCTTTAGAGCAACTCTGTCTACTAGAGCAAAAGGAAACTTCTGAGAACCAAACAGCCTTGGACACAGGAGGTTGAAAATCACATTCTCTGAAGCTTATAAAAGTTAACATATAATAGTTCAGTGAAGGTACACCACACTAAGTATCAAAAAAAAAAAGGACTTTCTGGATTCCTGCAAGTCTCCTGTAAGACAACAGAGATACACAGCACTCAAAAGCATTTTCTAAAGTCTATATTTTTCTTAATGAAGAGAAAATATTATAAATTGGTATAAACTTCCCTGACTTTCAAGTAGGTGACAGAAAACTATGAGAAAATAGTACAAAAGCTGTTGTATTTATTGAATCAAGAAAATAACACAGGAGTGCAATGTGAAGGTAGTCTTTTCTGGGTAAAAGGGATGCTTCATTATATCAGATCCACATGTAGTTTTCATCATGTTGTTTAGTGGCACAATCCTTTGGTAACCCTGATTTTAGCCAGACAAGCTACCCCAACAGGAAAAGAACAGAGCTATTCTAAAAATACTTACTCTAAATACTTGCTCTGAATTACAGATTATTTTTGTTTACTGAATTTCAGACACCACCACCAATAATCTGTATCCCCAGTTCAAAGCAGGAGACACTAAATTGAGAGAAAGAAACAAGTAAATACCATTTCAAAATAAAATTTCGATTTGGAATAATTATTTTTATGTATGAGTTAAGTCACTTACATAGAGCCTTAGACACAATCATTTATAGAAACCTGTGTCTCTTCACTCAGCATGCATCTTGCAGTGAGCACAATCCAGTCTGCAAGTTTTAAAATGTTATTTTACACACTGGTCTAAGTTCAGAGTAGCCTGAACACAAGGTTGTACTCTCTGCTTAGGAATTTGAAGATGTTGATTTATCTCAGATACCTCTTGAATGCATTATTACTCTGAAACATTACTTATCTTCCACCCAGTGTCACCACATTCCTGCATAAATAAAAATATCTTCCCCAAAGGCAGTGCTGATGTTCACTGCTCTATCTCCCCATATCCAGGTGTTTAAAAGTAAATGGTCAGGAAAGTCATCCTCAACACAGACTTTTCTCTTTTCTATTATCTTTGAGCTATATTCTAGATAGATTTTATAAAGTCGAGATATACAGAAGAAAAACATATTTTGCTTTTGAAATTGTGACAAAATCTGGGTCTTTAATGTTAAGCAACAGGGCAACTTCAGACAGAAATAAAAATGTTCTAATGAAAATAAAAGGTTCTGCTGGTAGTGATAAATTAGCAGAATCAGAACACAGCAAGTGACCAAGTATGTCAGGTAAGATTTCCTTTATTCATTTTAGGAGTCCTTCCATTTAAATCAGTGAACTACCATGAAATTTTGAATGTATAGCTTGTAGGTTTGGTAAGCATTTGGTAATATATTTGGTA
>JANIJG010009190.1:23995-35478 GCA_024611175.1 Megaceryle torquata | reverse complement strand
TTCACTGCCCTTAGGATCTTAAACTCCACCATCTCATGGTCACTGCAGCCAAGGCTGCCCATGAGCTTAACATTGCTCACCAGCCCCTCCCTGTTGGTGAGGACGAAGTTTACCAGGATTCCCTGTGGATCATGTTTGTTATTGTCAGGCTTTGAATAATCTACAGGATGGGCTACCCACTTCAGGAAAAAAAAAAGTCAGGGGGGAAAAAGATCAGCAAAACCATTACTGTGTCTGATGACTGTTGCTTTTAGAGAGGATAATTGGCAGCACTGTCCTGAAACTGGCCAGCCTTTAGACAATAGCATGGAACTCCCAAATCATCACCTTTCTGTGATGTGGCATTATGCTGTGAAACTGTATGTCTGTCACAAACCCATAATTTCACTATACAGTACCTGAGAGAAGTTCAGTCCGGCTTCTTCCTACAACTACTAACAGTTTATTATTTCTGCTTTATAGTCTATGCCTTTTCACAATGATCAGAGATGATAAAATTAGAACAATGAACATTTTCAAATTATTGTTTGCCAAGAAATACTTATCTTTGAATAGACTTTTTTAACACCTCTCTTTCTTCTGCAACCATTTAAAAATTAGACCTGTGCCAAAGTGCAGATCTCATTTTCCTCCTTTGGGATCTTGACATTGAGTATTATATGTAATTCCCAATTGCATCAAGGATTGTGGAATAGAGAAAAGCTCAGAAGGAGCTAGTAGACTCTTATTTTCCATTCCTTTTTCTCTTTCCCGTGATTGTTTTTGATTCATTAATTTAGACTATGAAGAAAGGAAAATATCCTCGTTAATGCTTGTCAACAAAATGACTGAAAATTGACTCTGTCAGTAGTGTCTTACATTATCTAAAGGTATACAAGAGAATATGTGATGCCAATAAATATCAAGCAGATTGTCCAATGTAAACCAATGATTTTTGATTTACTTTTCCAATTACCATCAGAAAGAACCAAAGTTAAGTTTCACAATGTACCATTATTTGAAGTGAGTAATGTCTGTGTTCCAAGTTAACTATCCCAAATCAGAGATTTAAAATAAAGTTTTCCTCATATTGTAGCAATAAAAAAAAACAGTATGAGCCTTGCTGTAGCTATCTGTTCATCTTTCTAGAAGTGAATAAAAAACCTAACCTTGTGCTTCCTTATGGAACAGCAGCAGTTAAGGCTGTCTTTCTCTAGGCAACAGCACTGATTCTTGAAATCTATTCCCTTATGTTGGTCTTCTGCCCACATGCATATAAAGATGCTCTCCCCAACAAGGTCAGATTCTCCATAAAATTGCAGAGGCCAGCCTTCCACAGCATCATTATATAACAGAGAGGTGTGCTCTCAAATATTACTGTGTTTGATGGTTCAGTGCAGCATTTTCATGTAAAGATGTAATAGACCATTACCATGTTCAGGCAAATCTCCAGATCAGTGATCAGGATAAAGCCTTAAATGGAAGGAAAGGCTGCTCAAATGCCTATAACCCACTTGACTCTCTGCAGCCATAAAAATATTAGTGAGCCTTCAGCATACAGATTTTTCAGTTCTTCCCATTCTAGGGTATATGTGTCACCAGGGAAAAGCAAATGAATAAATGTTGTTCCAATCTTCATTTTCAACCTGTCAGATATGACAGCTGGGAAGAATTTTGAAGTGTTGAAGTTTTTGTTTGTTTGTTTTAAATTATACTGCATGCATATAAGCTGATTTCCAAAAATCAGGCATCCCCAGGTTTCCTTTACCTCTTCAAATGGAAGTATAAATAATGATTAGAAAGTTGCTTTTAAATAAAGTGTGAGAGAAAACATTTTTAGTTTCATCAAAGGACTTATGCACAGAGTCAAAGATAGGTGCAAGGTAAAGATTCTCTTTTAAGAGCAGTGGAATTGTATAATCTTGTGAATCAAATCTAGTCATATTATGTTTTCAGTTCACAAACCATAGCAAGAGAAAATAATACCAAATGTTTAAACAAAAATAATAATGGGAAATGAAACAACACATAAATGAATCTAAATGCTACACAGAGCAAAAGGGAAATAAATTATTCTCTGCCAATTCTGCTAAGTTGGTAGAAAACTGAACTTCTCATTTCCAGGGATACACTGCAACTTAAAAAAAAAAAAAAAAGTAAGTCAGCATATCATTATATTGACACTATGTATCTTGAAATACTGTAAAATAATGCATATATAAAGTAGAACCTAAAGTTAAAGGATTAGTAAGAAACATTTCTGTGTTTCTAGTAGTAAACATGAAAACCTGAAAATAAGTTCTATTTTTCACATACTCTGATAAACATATATAATGTTTAATTTTTATTTGTAAAGTATGTCAAGACAGCAGAGATCTAAAATATACTGTACCATGCTTGGTCCAATTGTGAAATATTCTAGAGAAGTAAAGGTCAAGGAAGAGAAAGCAGCTAAAAGAATGGCTTTAGGTGTGAAAGGAAGGAATAGATACAACAGCATAATTAATTCTAAGATTATTAATTTCATTATTCAAAATCCTAAATCCTCTATGCCATATATGAGCATGACTTGCAGTAATTAAGACAATGCCCTTAATTAAAAAATATCATAAGAGGAAAAAAACTGTTTCAAATGCGGTTTTGGGGGGTCTTTTTAAATAAGGAAATCCAGTACCATTTTTCTTGCTGAAAAATGTTTTCACACCAGGGCAGTTGTAAGAAAACTACACACTCAAGAAAAAAGTTATGATTCCCACAGCATGCAGTAACACAACTCCCTAAGTTCTATGTAAGTTCCACAAAGGACTAATGGGCCTCAAATAACTTTTGTAAACTAAACGATACTCTGAACCGATTCTGGATTATCTACAACTATTTATTTGAGGTAGAGTATGCTACACTGAAGGCTAGCTGCAGTTAGTATAGCTCATTTGAAAAACAAGAAAGGTTGATTGAGACACTTTTATAAATTCTCAGGACATTAAGTCCACAGAATGTGTAGTTGCACTAACACTCATGCCATGTATAATGCTGTAGTCAGCACAAAGCAAACTGAAAGATAAGGAAGTGGACAATACTATATTTTGCATTTCCCTAATCTGAATGAATAAAAGAATGCTTAAATAGATAATATCCAAGAGTAATTTGGGGAGTATATAAACTATCTAGATAACTAAGTTAATGAAATATTACAACCATATTGTCAACTAGAATCCACTCAGTGTATCTAATAATAGTTTAATTACCTTGTGGGATAGTTGAAAGCAAATTTTTTCTCACTCCCAGATATTGAATCACGTCAATGAAGACAAAAGAGATATAGCAGTGATGTAGTTTCTTTGTAAACCTGGAAGAGGAAAAATGCCTGGAATTGTATTCTGGGACTGGTCGATTTCTGGTAATTTCAAAATATCCTTAAATTACTATATGAAAATGTATAAAATGAAAACTATTTGCTCTGAGAAGATTTTAGACTCTTAGGTTTTGCATTCTCTCTGAAGTAAAGCATCAGGAATTGCATACAAACACACAAACTAAGCAATCACCTCAGGGGACTGAGGTCTAATCTTCCTTTCTGTTTTGTTCTATGTTTTCTTTCTTGCCCACTTTGTCTGCTTCAATCTCACTTCATCTTTCAAGTTCAAACTAGATTTAGGCTAGGGTACAAAGCTTATCTCACAAGAAAAAAAAACATCTGTTTTATAATCTCTTGAAAAAATAATGGGAAGAATGTAAGGAAAGTTACAAAAATAATAAATGCATTTTGGTACATGCATATTTAGAAGTAAGGAAGAGTTGGCAGAAATACCTACAAGACAGAAGTGTTGTCTTAAGCATCTGTAACCAATATGAACATTTGGAAGTTGCTTCTGATATCTCAAGTAATGTTTAAGAAACATTTTAAAATTTTGTTTCATGCATGCTTTGTCTAATCAAGTTTTTAAGTCTTTCACAACACTCAGAAAATAACCCATTGGGACCTTCCTGAAGGTGACATGAGAAAGTCTTTGAGTTAAAATGAAACTCTCAAGATAAACTGCATTGACTCTTCTGGAAAATTATATCTTGAAATACTATTATTTTGCTTATGATGAGGAATTAAGAATGAGAGCATTTTTATAGTTCCATTTACTTGGTAAGGTACTGGGCAGGTAAACCCAGAAAATATGTAATAAACTATAAAAGAGGTCATTATTAATCAAATAATAACAACAGCTAAAACTTAGAAGTAAAAGTTAGGGAAAGGAAAGCAACATTAAAACAAGTGTATTCAAATTATAAACCAAAGAAAAAAGGCAAATGCTGAAATTTATATACACAAGAGATTACTACAGCAGACCTTAGAGAGCAGAGTTCATGTGTAGCTACACAGATTTAAGCTATTTCAGCACCTTTTACAAGTCTTAATATGTGTTAGGCTCTTACACACCTATATAGATCTGGGCTGAAATTCCCCAAACAGTTTTTGATGATTAAGTAAGAATAAACACTATGTATGATTTCAGCAAATCATGCTACCACGAGAATTTACAACACTGAAAGTTTTAAAGATATGGCCCCTGTCTAAAACTCACCTATACAAAAGATACAGGCATCAGCTGCATTAGCTTAAACCAACAACTAAACACACTGCTGCAGCCTCTCTACAAGAAGGACATTGAGGTGCTGCAGAGGGTACAGAGGTGGGCTATCAAGCTAGTAAAGGGTTTGGAGCATGTCTCTTATGAGGAAAGGCTGAGGGATCTGGGGCTGTTTAGCCTTGAGAAAAGAAGGCTGAGGGGAGACCTTATTGCTCTGTACAGCTACCTGAAGGGAAGTTGTAGCGAGGTGGGAGTTGGTCTGTTCTCTCTAGTGACAAGCAATAAAACCAGAGGAAATGGCCTGAAGTTGAACCAGGGGAGGTTCAGGATGAATATTAGGAAGAATTTATTTACTGAAAGGGTTGTCAGGCATTGGAACCCAAGGAGGTGGTGGAGTCACCATCTTCCTTCCAATCTTGGTTTCAGCTTGCTGGAATTAATCTAACCATTTCATAAACACAGAGAGACAACTCTCTCACAGCAAGCCATCAGATGTTTACTTATTTTCTTCTGAACTGAAAAGTGGCATGATTCTGACACAAAATTTGTATTTTCTCAAAAACAGGCATATATTTAAATATCTGTATTTAAGCAATTCTATCATGACAATTTTCTGTGGAAAATTAGAGAATTCATTCTTTTAGGGAAAATTTAAGAGAATCAACACTTTTATGGATGCAGCTGAATAACAGATTATTGTGTATAAAGCAGATATTAGCAGTCAAGAGAGTAAACTGTAATTCATCTCACATTTTGCCATCACTATTTTGAACAGCTACTGAGCTAGATAAAGATCATTCTTAGTTGCTAATCATTATGACACTGGGTTGAATCCCTCCACGTGAACACATGCGTGCACACTCACACAAACACATACATGCAAACGCTGCAAAGTGATTCAAGTTTCAAGTAATTACTGCCTGAAAACCAGCAACTACATACAGGTAATTAAGTCTTCAACAGAGTATCATTATAAGTTATTAGATTCCTGCAAAGAGCAGGTGGTTTGTGCAGGTGTCCTGGGCTGCAGAAAGCAGAATGCAAACAAAACAGCCAGATCAACAGATAGACAAGTAAAGACATACAGTACCCACACTTATGTGTACAAGAAATAGATATATTCCCGTATCTTCAGGTTGAAAACATGAGGAATGCGAAGTTCACCTATATACAAAATAACTCTCAGAAATACTAGTTACAATTCAGGAAGGTATACTTTCTTTCTACCTTCTTTTGGTAACTTATTATGCCTTTAATCATTCTATTAACTGCAAAGAACATTTAATTAAGACCAATGATATAGCTTACATCTTTAAGTGCTAAAGAGAAGGAATAGAAAGTGATAGCAATAATAAATAAGCACTAAATCTGGTGTTATTATGATGTCAGAAGTGGTGATAGCAAAAGTAATTTAAATTGTTAACAATTTTTTACAATACATGAGGAACTTAGAAGAAAACAATATAGAATCACAGAATCATAGAATGGTAGAGGTTGGAAGGGACTTCTGGAGATCATCTAATCCAACCTGCCTCCCAGAGCAGAATCACCTAGGGCAGGCCGCACAGGAACAGATCCAGGCGGGTCTTGAAAGTCTCCAGAGAAGGAGACTCCACAGCCTCTCTGGGCAGCCTGTTCCAGTGCTCTGTGACCCTGACAGTAAAGAAGTTCCTCTTCATGTTGAGGTGGAACTTGCTGTGTTTCAGCTTGCAACCATTACCTCTGTCCTATCACAGTGCACCACTGAAAAGAGACTGGCCCCTTCGACTTGACACCCACCCTTCAGATATTTGTAAACATTAATAAGATCCCCTCTCAGTCTTCTCTCTTACAGGCTAAACAGTCTCAGGGCTCTCAGAAGAGAGATGTTCCAGTCCCTTCATCATCTTTGTAGCTCTCCATTGGACTCTCTCCAGTAGATCCCTGTCTCTCTTGGAACTGGGGAGACCAGAACTGAACACAGTACTCCAGATTTGGTCTCACTAGTGCAGAGTGGAGAGGGAGAAGAATATAGAGAGAAAAATAATACTTATCCAGAATCATATAAGAAACTTTGGAAAACATATCTCCAAAGTTATGCATCATGACATACTTCAGGAAATATAACAAATTACTACAGGATATTGAAAAAATTGTACTTATTTTCAAAATTTCAAATGAAAAGCTTCTTTTTCTTCATCATAAACAGCAATTATGGGCCAAACTCTGACACTCTTGTCTCCATTCTTGCTTATGTTGAGTAGCACTTTATTCCAAAAATTCTCATTGAAATGAGTAGCTTCTCTATTGAAAATAAATAAATAAATATGATTAGCAAACTGAGGATGTCAATTAGTAATCAATATCTCAATCCTTTTCTAAAGAAGGTCAATGTCCTATTTTAATTCTAATATGAATATATCTGTTCAACATCCTCTGTCCATAAAAAGCAGAAACTCTGCTTTCCAAAGATCACCAAACAATACATCAAATCTCTTGGGAGTTTGCAAAGCATACAAAAAAGGCTGCAATACTTTTTATTGACGAGATGTGATAAAATGTTGGGGTTTGTTTCCAGGCTATGCTCATATACAAGTTTTATCTTTCTCTGTATCTGTCTAAAATACCAAGCATGAGAATGGAAAAGATACATACTTACAGCTGAGTCTTGACATCATAGCAAGACAAAAACAATTAGCAAGTGAACTTTGCCTGCTGCACTCTGCAGGAATTTGTGTTGATGTTGTCCAGTGTCATTCAATCCTTGGTTAACATAAAAATGAGTCATCTATTCTACCTTCTCTTTTTGGAAAGGACTGTAATTTGTTCTGACATTAGTTGTACGATAAAATTTCACCCAAATTCTATGCAAGCTTTTATAGAATCAGATAGCAAATGCCAGACAATAAATATTCCACTCTAAATTCCTGACATAAGGACATTGTGTGTCAAATCAAGGGACAGAAGGATACAGAACTGTTAGAAAGAATTTCTGCACTTAGTGAAGATGATGTACTTTGCCACTGATTTCCCTGGGGTCAGTATTTTATTCTCAGGCAGGAAGGAGCAGAACAGAACATCACAGTGATTTACACATACAGCACAAGGAGGAATGGTAAATGGAGAAGAGGTATGAAAAGAGTACTCAGGATTAACAAAGAAATCTAAATTACAAACAGTGGTGGCTAACACAAACAAATGTGAAAAGGAAGGAGGTTAGCACAGTTTTAGTCATGTAATTAAAGTCCTGTCTTACAGAAGTTAAGACAATAGGAGGAAGTAAATACAGAAGATATGTTATCAGTGTGTTGAAATGTAATGCTGAATCTCAGTTTCTTTACTCTAAATGCTGTAGATGCGTCTAAGTCATTTAAGCTAGAACAAGAAAAATGCTATCTTTATCTTACAGACAACTTCATAAAATGGGGTTCTTTAAAGAAATGGCTGACACCAACAGTAACCTCTAACAAAGTCCATGGGAACTGCAGCTGGGCAACAGTAAATTCATGTAAAAATATACGTGTGTGAGCTTGCTTGTTTATTAAACACATACATACCACTTGTGTTATTTACATAACCGATTGCTTAAACACCTACAAAATAAGCATTTAAAATAGGTATAAAGGAAAACATTATATAAACTTGTCAAAAGAAGTAGAAGGCTGTTGTTTCAACACTGTGCTACTTAAGGTGGAAGACCTCTTGCAACAGAAATACAAGCAGACAAAAAGCCATCTGATAGGTAGATGGCCTCAAGTGAAAATTAGTGATGTACAAGTAAACAGAAGTACATTTAAGTGATAACATAGGCATCCACCCTCCCCCCCCCCAAAATCTACTAATGACAGTGCCAACAGATTCTTGATGGAGTGAGAAAGCCAAAACCTTAAAAAAAAAAAAAAGTGTTACATAAGCAATTTCTGTTTAGCTCAAAGTCACTGACAAAACTGAAGAGGATGAGCTAGAAACAGTGAGTTACTTGTCATGAAAGGGCTGCTCACAGCAGACAACGTAAAACATGACTGACAGTACACCTGCAAGTATGAAGTATGACTTTCTCAGAGACTACTAAAATGTTTTCCTCTAAATAATCTTTACAAGTCTGTATGTCCTCAGTTTATAGGCTCTGCTGAATACTAACTGTTAGTGCTTCCTGTATGTGCTTTCATCTACTTAAATCTGACTCCTTGTGAAAACAGATGTAAAAACTTCTATGAATTCTTCTAACAGCAACGAATCTAAACAGAAAGGTATTTTTTCCAGCTTGCTCACGTGGTAGCAAACCTAACTACTCCATGACATGGTTAGAAGCCAATGAGCCCAGAACCTGGAAATTGACACAGTTGGCCAATTAGAAGATTGAAAACATCAAAGCTTTAAAAATAAGAAGTTGGTTATGATCTGTCTCCCTCAGCCTTATTACCTGGACTGAAAGTGGGGAGTTGGAAGCCCTTGTGTTCTGGATACCTGACTGAAGGGAAGGTGAATGGACAGGCAATGATTTCTAGATTCCCCAAACTAGCTTGTTAGTGGGCTGAAAAGTTCTTCATCATTTGAGTCATAATAAACTTGCCAATAAATATTAAACTGTTTAACATATTAGTTATGTCAACAAATCTGCTTAGTCTGAAATTGCTCATTCACAACTAACAGTCTGCTAGGAGCAAAAATTGTGCCTACTTCAGAGACCAGTTGTACAGCTTCCATGTTTACAGCTCTTGCAACATGTCAGTTTAATCCAAAGCTCCATTTCTGTATCTATAATTTTACAAGAAAACTCCTGGGAAGACTTATGCTCCTGATTTGCAGACTCCTGCAGCTCATATATAAGCCCTTTTGTCTGCAGGGGTTTCAGCAAGATTTATGTAGGTAGCAACTGCACAGATTTAGGAGTCTGCCTGCACACACTGCACAGTATAATCAATGCCTATCATATATTTAGACACCATATTGGTCATTCAGATAAGTGGGGAAAAAACTCTTATTTCAGAAAGTTTGATCCTGAATGTCAACATTTAAAGCAGCAATATCACAGAATATTCATGCAGCAGCAGAACTTTCATTATTATGAAAAAATACATCTCCATGAATATTATTATTATTATTAAACATTCATACAACCTATTGACTTTGCATGATACTCAAAAGAGATAGCAAAAAGGACAAAGTCCTTTCCTGGAAGATTTTAAAATCCAAATTAGGCAAAGATGAGTTAGAATATGCATAAAAGTGTCAAAAAGAAAAGGATTTAGAAAAGAAGATTAGTACGAACTGTGCATATTTTCAGGACAAAAATTTATTAATATATTTCACTGCACAGAATCACTCAAGGTAAGACATGAGAGATGGCACAGAAAGGGAATATCGTGAATGTAACTAAGCAAGAAATGGATTGGTAACCAACCAAGGACTCTCAAAGAACACTATTTCAAAAGGGAGTAGCACAAATACAAAGAGTAAAAGATACACTCTGAAGAAACAAATACAGCCAGAGCAACAGAAAAAGCAAGACAGCCTGAAAAGTTCAAATAAAAATGAAAAGTGGTTGAAGCACTCAAAATTACCAATGTCTCTTTTCCTGCTACAAGAAACTTTAGCTAGAAGGCTGATTTCCCTCCCCCCCAACAAAATCCTGAATTTACTCTTCCCAAAAGGAGCAAAGAGCACCATGTTTATCATATGAGATGATATTACAGATATTACAGAGACAATTCCTTCATTCAAAAAACACCTCCTCAGACACTGCCTGTACCACACAGATTGCTTTCTGCTGACTTCAGTTTCAGTGGAACTATCATTCCATTCTTGACTTATGCATCTGATTTCCACCAGGCATCTGACTTGAGCCAGATGTCTTGGAAAAGATACAGGACTGGAAGAACTTCACCCTGTACCAAAAAGGTTGCTATTTAATTTTAAAAATAAAAATAATTAATATCTAAACAGCCTATTTCCAATTAAGCAAGATAAGAGGTACTTTACTGTCAACCAGCTGGATATTTCTCCAACCAGTGACTCATAAATCACAGTGCATTGTTCCTCTCTCTGAATATATATTTATTAGCACCACACGTAGGTGGAACATTATCCCAAAGAAGTCTATATTTGCAGAGAAGCATGCTAAGAGGTATAATAACTTCTTAAAAGTGAATGTATTTTCAGTATATTTTTAGCATGTTATATATTCTTAATCACGCAGAAGAAATTCTATACAGGGAGTCCAGACCTCTGAGCTGAAAAAACTCAGTAATAGTTTTGGGGGGGAGGGTGCTGGGGTGTGGTAGAATATTAATTAAGAACTCAAGGAAATAGTTTAGACACTACATTATCTAAATCATTTACATTAAACAGTATAAAGAATATTTTTGGAATGAAGGTTTAGAATCCTCTTTTAATAAGTTGTTTGTAATTATAAAAATAAACAAATGGCAGATGTGTATAAAATAGGGGGCAATATGATTAGCATATAAAGGACAACCCTCAAAGTCCAAAATAATGAAGGAATGTAACAAAGTCCTATCCCATTAACTACAGGAATTATTGCTCCTAACACCAAAAGGATTTTCAGATTAATCCTGACTGACCTTCTGGAAAGGATCAAAGAATCTCTTCCTCAAATTTTTGCATTCACTTTCTAGTCTCTAACCACTACTTTTCCGAGACCTTTCATAAAATGTGATTCTTTTTTATACATTTGTATGTTTTTATTTATTCAGATAATACAGTTTGTTCCTAGTACACACACAGGTGACCTAGATTCAAAGTTCTAAATTTAACCTTTCATTTATATAACATGCAGAGCATGTCATATGGGGGGGGGGGGGGGGGGAAAAAAAAAAAAGCCGCGTGAGGGAAAAGAAACAAGACCTACCAAGAAAAAAGCCTTTAAAATGTTTTTTTTCACCACCTGCTTCCAGGACACAAAAAACAAAGGTTATTTTAGCC
>JANIJG010009190.1:0-21731 GCA_024611175.1 Megaceryle torquata | reverse complement strand
GAACTAGGCTAAATAGCAAAAATCCCGAAGAATCGTGCGGAGGGTCGAGTGAGTTTCGGACAAATAATAAAATAATCCTTTCCTTTATAAGCAGTAATGTGTTACCATCAAGGCAACAATCTGTAAAGTCATTAGCATAAGAATAAGTCAGTAACAGTAATTAGTTATTAATTAGTATTAGTCAGTACACTTATTTTAAAAGCTTGTATATACTGTATATAAAACTTTTATATCTGTGTAAAAAATCACATTAAAAATAATCCTGAATATTTACGCCATGCTTCCGTAAACATCCCTGGTGGATCTTCACCTGGAATGCATATTCTACAGCATTTAACTGTGCTTCCTGCTATAAAATGTGTGTGACTCACAGTTCTTGACATATGTATCTTCAAAACCCTAGGCATACACAGAAAAAGCCACTTCTTACATCCAGCAACGGTCTGTGGCTCTTTTAAGCTTTCTACAAACCATAGGGCTTAAGTATATTTCCCTGTGTCTTGCTGAATCCCCAAAAGCCCTGAGTTGTCACCAGCAGCCACTAGAAGACACTCCTGCTGCTTCTGGCCCCTGAGCCTCCAGCTGGCTCATTCAGCTGGAGTGCACAATAAAATCCTTCAGGCTGCACCTACAGAAATTCAACATAACATTAAATGGAGAATACCTTGTTTTTACCCAGTTACTTGAATCTTCTGTACCTTAGCAAATGGCTAATGTAAAATGCAAGGAGCATTCAACTATAAAATGCACATCAAATAAAAAATGTTCGTAAAGGATACAGGTAAAGAAATGAAAGAAGAACTACACCTAAACTGCTTACACCAGTTACCTCAAAAAGCCTGTTCTGTTCCTCATTCAGCTACCTTGCTCTCTCTCCTGTTTCTTGCCTGTTCTTCTGAAAAAACAGTAAAATGTTTCAAGCTTTGTGTCAGCTGTACCTACTATGAAGCGTGTCAGAAAGCTCACTCACAGGAAAAATCATCTCCTGGAGCACTTCCATTAGAGGATACCTCCACTGATATTCATCTAATCCAACTGCCTGTGGTGAAGAATGTTAGTTCTCATGGCAAATATTCCCTTTGAGAATTTTTTCCTTTGAGATGGTCCTTGCAGACTTCATCTTTCTCTACAAAATTTTTTCAGCATCATAATTATTCAAGGAAAGCCTGGTCAATTCTTAAGCTAAAAGAAAAATTACTTCCCTTCCTTAGGAAAGGGTGTTTTGCTGAAAACTGAAGTGCATGAAAAATCCACCACACCACTCTTCAACTCCAAGAAGCCTGGAGCAGAGGATGCTGAGAAGCGAGAAGGCCTATTTCTGACAATTAGACAATCAAATGGAAGGCAAATGGAAAGGATTAATAAGGAAGCCTAAAACGCAGTTGCACTGCATGTGTTGTGTAATGTTTGAAAGGCATTCCTATTACAGGAGTATGAAAGTGGTGTGTTTACAGTAATAGATGTATACAGAGAGTATACGTGGGGTCTAGCTGAAGACCCATAGCTATTGGTGTTCCCCAAGGGTCAGTACTGGGCCCAGTTTTGTTCAACATCTGCATCAACAACCCGGATAAAGGGATGGAATGTACCCTCCTGATGATACAAAATTGTGAGGAATGGTTGACACACCAGAGGTCAGTGAAACCTGGACAGGCTGGAGAGTTGGATGGGTTGGAACCTAATTAAGTTCAACAAGGACAAGTGTAGTGTTCTGCACCTGGGGAGAAACAACCCCATCCATCAGTACAGGTTAGGGGCTGACCTACTGGAAAGCAGCTCTGTGGAGAAGAACCTGGGAGACAAGTTATCCACGAGACAGCAATGTGTCCTTGTAGCCAAGAAAGCAAATGGTATCCTGAAGTGCATTAAGAACAGTGTGATCAGCATCTCAAGGCAGTTTATTCTTCCCCTCTACTCTGCACTCATGAAGCCACCTCTGGAGTATTGTGTTCAGTTCTGGTCTCCCCAGTTCCAGAGAGACAAGGAACTACTGGAGAGACTCCAGTGGAGGGCTACAAATATGATTAGTGGACTGAAGCATCTCTCATATGAGGAAAGTCTGAGACACCTTTGGCTGTTTAGTCTGGAGAAGACTGAGAGGAGATCTTATCAATACTTATAAATATCTAAAACATGGGGGTCAAGATGATGGGGCCAGACTCTTTTCAGTGGTGCCCAGCAACAGGGCAAGGGGCAGTGGAAACAAACACAAAAAGTTCCATGTCAACATCAGGAAAAACTTCTTTACTTTTAGAGTGGCAGACCACTGGAACAGGCTGCCCAGACAGGTTTTGGAATCTCCTGAAACCTGCCTGAATGTGTTCCTGTGCAACCTGCTCTAGGCGAACCTGCTTTAGCAGTGGGTTTGGACTGGATGATCTCCTGGGAATCCTTCCAATCCCTTCCATTCTGTGATTATGTGATGCTGTGATATGCAGCTCTAATGCCCATCTAAGCATATCTGGGAAAAGTGGTAACAATAATCTTTGTTAATAGTTTCCAGTGTTGCAATAAAAAGGCTAGAGAAGGAAGCACAAGACATTCTGGAAAATTAAAAGCTCTGACTTTAAATTAAGAATTTCCCATCAAGAAGGGTATAGCATTAGGCCTATGTGGTGCTGTGCTTTAGACTTGTGACCTGAACAGTGTTGACAACACTCGGTATTTTAGTTGTTACCAAACAGCGCTTGCACAGCATCAAAGCCTTCTGTTTCTTACTCTGCTCCCCCCCATCAAATAGTCTGAGGGTGGGCAAGAAGCTGGAAGGAGACTCAACTGGGACAGCTGACTGAGAAGACCAAAGAGATGTGTTTTACACCATGAATCAACATCACACTCAGCAGTAACTGTGGGGGAGTTCTTCCAAAGTATTCATTGCTCAGAGAATAGCTGGGCTTCCATGTGCTGGTGATGACTCATTATGTTTGCATCATAGAATCATAGAATGTTAGGGGTTGGAAGGGACCTAGAAAGATCATCCAGTCCAACCCCCCTGACAGAGCAGGATCACCTAGAGTAGATCACACAGGAACATGTCCAGGTGGGTTTTGAACCTCTCCAGAAAGGGAGACTCCACAACCCCCCTGGGCAGCCTGTTCCAGTGTCTGTCACCCTCACCGTGAAAAAGTTTTCCCTTATGTTTACCCTAAACCTCGTGTGTTCCAACTTACTCCCATTGCCTCTTGTCCTAACATCGGATGAGATCACTTGGATACTTCAATTTTTTTGAGTGGGGTTTTCTTCCTTTTTTTTTTTTTTTTTTTTTTTTTTTTATTCTACACCACCTCTCCCTGCTTCAGTTTTTAAACTGTCTTTATCTTGACTCAAGTTTTTCTTGTTGCTCTTACAATTCTCTCCCCATCCTGCTCTGGGGAAGTGAGCAAGTGGCTGGTGGATGCTTAGTTGCTGGCTGGGGTCAACCCACCACACCAGCAAAGCTTCTGAACATGGCTAGAATGGCTAGAACAGTGAAGAAAGAGATAAGGGGAAAACCAGTATGAAGCACAGCCAGTAAGAGAAGATGTAGTGGAAGCAGTGAGTGGGGGGAAAAGTTTCATGAAGCATGGCTAAAAGGATGAGAAGTAGAGCAGTGAGTACTGCAGAACAGCAAGCAGTGGGGCTGTCAGCATGAGAAGCAGCAAAATCAGAACCAGGGGAGATCAATACACCAACTCAGCTTAAATGCAGCCTTACCCCCCATCAAGACTTCAAAAACCTTGAACAGTGAGTGCCAATTATTGCAGGAGAGAAAAAGCACTAGCTGACCTAGCAGTTGCTTCCTCTGAAGAAAACACAGGAAAACATTATTGGTATAGTTATCTTTTAAGAATTAAGTACCAGAACTGTTTTTACTTACCTAGTTTGAATTTTCTTGTTTCCATTTAATAAAAAAAGTGTTTGTTTGCCATTTGATTTACATTTTGTAGCTACTTGATATCCTTCACTACAGAATGCATTTTTCACTACAGTTTACATCCCATATCAATCTCGGTTTTAAAAATATGCATGACAAATACCTAAAGGAGATAATTTTGTGCAGCTCTTTAACGATGAACACCAGGTACTACAATAGTTGACAAATTGAAAATGGCTTTTATGACTTATCTCCAACCTCTTCCACTTTGGTATACCATAAAAGTGAACTCTCTACAAAAGTTACCTCTTACTAACATTCCTCCCCTTTCCCTGGCGTGTTGTTAACTTGCAATAGTTATTAACACATAACTGCATTTCACATTATGCCTTAAATTAAATGTGGTGTTACTTAACACCGATGATGTCTACTTAATACAAAGAAATTGCATTTTCTTACACAATGATAAAATTAATAAATGTCACAGTACACTAAAAGAATCATTGCCATTCATAGCTTAAGGAAATGCAGGAAAAAAAAATTGAAAATATGAGGAAAAGACATCTGACAAATTCCTTTTAGATTTCTTGGCAAGACATCCAAATTCAGAGGATTTGGTATCAAGTATCTCATGTAATGTGTCTTTATGTGGATGACTACAGAAGGTCACTCTATCTGAAATAGCTGTCACTCCAAAGAGGAAAAACCCAGCTTCCAATCCAAGCTTGAGAAACACCTTAGTATAAAAGACCAAAGTATCAATTTTGTGGCCCAGAAGCACAGACATCAGCCAGAATTTAATAACATCCTTACAAGCTAACAGGCTCCTCAAAAAAACCCAGGCTGCTCTGTGTATGTTACTTGATCACAAAGTCATTCAGCTCAAGGTTTATACACAGTGTGTGCAAAAAAAAAGGGCAAAATTAAGAGAAGGCCATGCCTACTTAATTGCCCCAGCAATCTGGTGCCCAAGGCAATTGCCTACTTTGTTTATGTCAGTCCTGGGAACTGTGATACGTTTAGGCAGAAGGCAAAAAATCTTCAGATATAGCTAGCAAAGCTTTTCTAGTAGGCCTACATCTGGCAAGACCATATGACTTCTAGGTGGAAAATCCTATTTAGAATGCTGAGTGTAATTCTGTAACACATGTTAATCTTTCTTGAATTTATATTGACATAGATGAATTAAGGAAACTTGGCGTGATTAACCGTAACAAAGGACAAGAGGGAACAGAACCATTCCCTGCAAATAATTCAGAATGCAAATACTGGGGAGAAAGAGATAATTCAGCTAAACAAAGAGGCTTGCAAAAGAACAAACTCTGAATACATCAGGCTGGCGACTAGAAGAAAGCTCCTAATCACTGATGATGGGAGGGTATGAAACAGCTTCTCAATAGGCACAGTAGGACACGGGCCAACTAATCCTGACAAGCATGGTCATTTATTGAATCCCAGGACATGGCTCTCTATTCAACGTGTTAGGCAGGTCAGGTCCATCTTGTTCCCTGATCATACAGGATGGATTAAATCTTTCTCTGTGATTTTCCAGCTGTTTTGTCTTGTCTGGTGTACTGACTTTGGCTGGGATAGAGCTAATTTTCTTTATAGTACCTGCTATGGTGGTAGGCATTGGATCTGTGACCAAAACAGCATTGATAACACAGGGATGTTTTAGCTATTGCTAATCAGTACCTACTCAGCATCAAGGCCTTTTCTACTTCACACACTTCTAAACCAGCAAGTAGGCTGAGGGTGCACAAGAAATTGGAAGGGGACACAGCCAGGATAGCTGACCCAAACTAACCAAGGTACCACACCATATGGACATTGTGTTTAGCAATCAAAACTGGGGGAAGAAGGGAGAAGGGAGAGATGTTTGGAATGATGATGTTTGTCTTCTCAAGTTACTGTTAAACATGAGGAAGTCCTACTTTCCTGAAAGTGTCTAAACACCTGTCTGCTGATGGGCAGTAGTGGATGAATTCCTTATTTTGCTCCACTTGTGTGCACAGCTGGGTTTTTTTCCCTATTAAAGTGTCTTTACCAACCCAGTTTACCCTTACTGATTGTCTCCCCAATCCCACTGGATGGGGAGTGAGCAAGTGGCTATGCAGTGCTTAGTTGCCTGCTCGGGTTAACTCAGAACATCTGGTCACTGACTGGATCTTTATCATATATTTCAGATACTGTGCTGGCTTGGGAAAAAAAAAAAAAAAACAACAAAAAAACCAAACCAAAACAAACCAAAACAAAACAAAAACCCAAACAAAATCTAACAAGAAAACATCTAAGCATGCCTCCCACTAACAATTCCACAATGCTTTAACTTCTATCACCATCTTAAAGAAATTTTTGACATCTACTATTATAACAGTGTCTCACTGGCTTGACGCTGTACAGGTTCCCATTCCACTCAATTAAAGCTCCTCTTATTTGCTGTGTAGAACAATGTCCTAGACTACTTGCATCATCAATGAAACTACCAGGAGCTATAGGGAATCCAGCAGAAGAGCCTTGTTAGTCAAGAGAAACTTCCAAAGAGCATCAACAAGCTTAATAAGTAGCAGCATCCACCGTCTCCCCCTTTGGAGACACCAACAAGGAAAGTGCTCAGAAAAGGCTGAGATGTTCTTTCCTATCACAGCTAATTTAGCTGTGTGGATTTACCTTATATTTACTGAACAAAACACCCACTCCCTGGTGCCTCAGGTAAAACTCATCTAGTCATTCTCCTGGAGAAACTGGATGCTCATGGCTTGGATGGGCATACATTTCCTGGACAAAAAACTGTCTGGGTGGCTGGGCCCAAAGAGTGGTAGTAAATGGCATTAAATCCAGTTGGTGGCTGGTCACAACTGGTGTCCCCCAGGGCTCAGTGCTGCAGCCAGGCCTGTTTAATATCTTTATCAATGACCTGGGTGAGGAGATCAAGTGCACCTTCAGTAAGTTTGCAGATGACACCAAGCTGGGTGGAAGTCTTGATCTGCTTGAGGGTAGGGAGGCTCTGCAGAGGGATCTGGACAGACTCGATAGATGGGCCAAGGACAATGGTATGAGTTTCAATCAGGCCAAATGCCGGGTTCTGCACTTTGGCCGCAACAACCCCTGGCAGCACTACAGGTCTGGGGAGGAGTGGCTGGAGAGCTGCTTGGCAGAGACGGACCTGGGGGTGTTGACTGTGATCAACAGCAGGCTGAACATGAGGCAGCAGTGTGCCCAGATGGCCAAGATGGCCAATGGCATCCTGGCCTGTATCAGGAATGGTGTGGTAAATAGGAACAGGACCTGTACTCAGCAGGGGTGAGGCTGCATATTGAGTTCCATTTTGGGCCACTCACTACAAGAAGGACACTGAAGTTCTAGAGTGTGTCCAAAGAAGGGCAACAAAGCTGGTGAAGAGCTTGGAGCACAGTTCTTATGAGGAATGCCTGGGGAACTGGGGTTGTTTATCCTGGAAAAAAGGAGGTGGAACAATCTCTTCTCCCAAGCAACAAGTGATAGAACAAGGGGAAACAGCCTTAAGTTGCACCAGGGGAGGTTTAGATTAGATATGAGTAAGAATTTCTCTACCAAACAGTTATCAGGCACTGGAATGGCTTGCCCTGGGAACTGGTTGAGTTCCCATCCCTGGAAGTATTTAAGAGTCACATAGATACAGTGTTGAGGGATATGGTTTACTCAAGATCTTCTCAGTGTTAGGTTAATGATTGGACTCAATGATATTAAAGGTCTTTACTAATCTGGAAATTCTGCGATTCTCCTTCCATTCCATAGCTGTTGCTCTGGCTGACCTATCACATTTGGTCTACATAATATGATAAAACATGTTTTAATTCAGAAGACCAAGAGAAAGAGGAAACTTTTTTTTTTTCATTGATATTACAAACCCCAAAACAGAAAGTAATAGCCTAAACTACCTACTTGCAGTCTTTTAGTCTGTATTTCTGAGTACAACTTGAAAAATGGTTCTGTTTATTTTATCTTATCACATTAGCCTGGTATTACTTTTTGCTCATAACCATTCAGAGATGTTTGGCATTTAACATATGCTGTTTTGGAACAGATTCTAATCTGTTAAATAAGTTTTAGACTTATCTGACAAGGCATTTTTCTTGCATACTACTATCTGCAGATGGTGGTCTGAAAGATAAAAAAAAGTCAGCATCTTTCCCTTCCCTACAAGCAGCTCCCACTCCACTAATCTTAGCAGTTACAAGAAGTATGTCAGAGACCTAGCATAAAGACTCCAAATTGCCAATTTTCTATTAATGCCTTTAGGTAATTTTATTTTAAAGTTACAATGTAAGTATGTTGATATATGAACATCTGAACTGTAAATTACATTTCCAATTAGGGGTTTTTTTAGAAGAGGGAGGCAAAAGAAAGAAAAACAAAATAAGAAAGCCTAGGTATATTGTGACCATCTTAGGCAGCAGGCAGCCCCAACACTCCTACCAATTAGGCTTGTCAAAATCCCCTCTCACAAACCCCTGCTGCTCTAGCAACAGCAAGTGCCAGCAGGCAGCTGTGTTCCCAGAGACTGCAAACATAAACCCAGCAGAAGACAACTCGGTAGTTCTTTGTGGGAGATAAAGGAAGCCAGACAGATGAACTCCTTAATAAACTTCTTCTGTGAACTGAGAGCTGCAGGGAGCTTAAGCTGTTATGCTTTTATTTGCATAATGACCAGCGTAAGTTCTCATTTCACAAAAGGAAATGGACTTTCCTGCCTGGAGACATCACAGCCTGCATCAATCGCCCCATCACTTAAGCAGTCCAGCCTGCTTAAACTCATCACCCCTTCAGAAAAGAAATGCCTTGTCAGGAGTTTGGGAGAACTCAGCAGTACTGCAGATAGACTTGCTATAGGTTAGCTAGAGAGATGGCATCTAGGAGATGTCATGGGAGTCTCCAGGCTCATTCTGAGAGACCAGAGGACACAGAAAAGACTCAAGTCCCACCCAGTCCAGGATTATAGGATGAAACAGTCAACAAACTTTTTAGAGTTTCAGAAAGCATAACAGAATGCCTAGATCCTGATCTGAGTCTTAACATGTATCACAACTATGAATTGTGAACAAGAAAAGAAAACCAAACCTAGACAGCTTTGCACTTATCTTCATTTTGTCCCCCAAAGGACTAATTTTACTGCAATTTGCAGATAAAGGCTGTCACCAAACTATAGTCACAAATTCTACTGGTAGAGACAACAGTCACAGCACATAAGCTTATCATGTTTCACGTATCTGCTTCCAGAGAAGAAAAAAGGCTGAGGTTTTAAAGACTTTTTTCTGCTCATCATGTTCTCTATCCTCTGTGTATACTGGTACCGATATTGTATCCTGTTCCCACTCACCCTTCCATTCTTCAGGCTCTTTTACTTCTGCTTTCTGCAATTAGAATTTGACCAACAGAATTAAAACAGGTGCAATATAGTGGACTTTCAAAACAAGCATCAGGGGTGCTATCTCATAATCATCATCCTCCTTGGATGCAGCACTATCCCTCAAGAGTATCTGATAAAAGTATCAGTTTAATCTTTTTGCAGTTTAAGCAGAATGATTTTCAACATAATAAGTGTGACTGAAATCACTTTTTTTTCCAGAGTGATGGAGGGCTCACTGCTTTCTTTTAAGTCTACCATTGTTGACTGATATGGCTCCACTAACCTTGGGAGGGCAGGGGAGTTAATTGTTTCCCCCGCCATCAGGATCAACTGTTGCTAAGCTTTCTGTTTGACATCTGGAATTTACAGAAAATCTTTATTTGGTACTCAAGAATCATGTTAGCAAAAGTGAATGGTTACCTTTTATATCCTTGGAGTGGAGGGAAGAATGGTCCTTGACAACATCGAGTGTACTACAGAATGTATCAGTTCTGAAGTGCAGCATGCATACATGAGCTAACATTGAAACGCTGCAGTGTGAGGGGTTCTTTAGACTGAAGGGAGAGTGTAAAGGGTGTAGCTAAACAAAACATCTTTCTTATCTTAGTAAAGAGCATGTATTCCTTTCAGGATAGGAAAGGAGCTCACAGTCCCTTGAAGATGCAGAGTTCATAGACAAGTCTGCTTAATGTTCACTCAGCAGAGGCAAATCAGAAATTCTGAGCTGTCAGAATAGGCCAAATAAGTACAGTAATGTACTAGCCTTGGCAAAGCACCCTGTGCTCAAGTTGAAAGAAAATGATTGCTTTTTCTTCTGGAAACTGCAGGTAATTAAGCAGAAAGTCATCCCACCTTGCTTGCACTATTCATGCCACTTACACAGAAGATCAGCCTACTAAAACTAAATCTTGACTAAAGTGGATTTAAGAATCTCCCTGGATATTCAAGAGCAAGTTCTATGCCTCTCCTTTGATTTCCAAATGTATTTTTTTCAGACCGATGCCACAAAGTAAAGTTTGGGTGCACATCTTCCCAGAAGTGAGTACCTTTTAAGTGTTCGAGTACAACAGATTTGCATACTGAGAAATATTCCTCAAAGGAACTTTAATGATATAAATGTCACTGCAGAGCAAAGAAAGTCCAGGAATGTTATTGTATTATGCCTGGAACAGTCATGTTTATACCTGCAATATTTAGAAAAGAATGTGAAGAGGGGATAGGTACAGTCAAACAGAAAGTTGCTCTATAATGAAATTGAGTATTATTTGCTCAGTAGGTTCTCTTGCTTGTTCTGGGTTGGTTTTTTTTTGGTTTTTTTTTTTTTTAATGCACCTGTTGCTGCCAAAGAACAAATTTGCATAGTGAGTCCTGAATGCTGCTTTTCCCCTTTGCAATGCATTTCACCATGTACTACCAAAACTGCATCATTCAAATAAGATGATTTTACCTCATTTTGTCCCTCATATGCATTGATAAGAATGGAGGTATCAAGTAGATTGTTTAAAACTGAATTATTTTTGGAAGTAGTAGAAACATGCAACTGTAAGAAATTTGGATATCAGAACTGAAATATATGTAGAAATTAAAAACAGGGTGAGTTAAATATAATGTATAATAATAATAAATATTTTATTGTATTATATGATATGTAACATGCAATCTCATATAATATTGTATAATATTAATAATAATAACAAAAATTAAATAAAATAATAAAGGTAAATATTACCAATATGAACCATTTCCTTTAAATTGTTGAGATCAACCAGACAATTGACTCATTGCCCTTTAAGTGATGCATAGATTTTGTCATACATTCCTAACAGTATAGTTTTCCACACAGCCATCCCAGAGCTCTGAACTGATATCTGTTTAGCACTAGAAATGAGTACTCTCCCTAAATCAGTAGCTTAAAAATTCAATTTACTTCCTTTACTTCACAGCTAGACATCTGTATGGACAAAACATGGCACGTCTCTTCATCTTTTAAAAACACTAGAAATTGCATTCAGATACAAGAGATAGATATTTAACTTTCTCCCCAGTAAGTTTGTTCTGAAATAGTTTGCTGATATTGGAATAAGCCATGAATAATATTCCAAAGTCAAGCATCAAAAGTACAATAAAGAAATTGAAAACAGTTAACCAGAAACCATTATGTTCTAACCCATGAATGAATTTCCTTTTTCTTAAATTTAGCATGAAATAGAGATGAAAAAATTGAGTTCACTTAAATTTTCTGTTAAATTAATTATCTAAATATTCTTAAAATTAATTCAGCAGAAAAAAATGTATACATATAGCATCCAGCTATGAAAATAGTCTTTCTACATTTGAAATATGCAAGTTTTTAGCATGTATTCTGTGCCCCTAATCAGAAGTAGTCTTGTGGTTGCCAAAATAGCAGGATAAAACTGATGCCACATAGGTTAAGACTTGTGTTTTTCCTAGTCAATAATACTTTCCCAAATCAAAACTGCAAAAATAAGAAAATTGTCATGACTTTAAAGGAATTTAAAGGTAATTTGTCTTGCTGGTTACAATTCTATTATCCTGCAAAGCAATTTAAGATCAAGAGCCTACATTTAGACAGTGTTCCAAGTCCTTTATAGAGTGATGACAAAGGTAGTGAAGGCACTAGGATGATCATTGTTTATGTTTTACTAAAAAGGTTAAATTTATTAAGTTTAAATTTTCATGCACCATCTAAACCCATTATCCTATTATTAAGCATGGAAAACCTTTATAAGATTTTATCTCATGCCAAAGTGCTATATGATTCCAGTAAGCACCTCTATCATCTGTAAGCCACACTGAAATTTAACATCATCAAACAGGAACTATATCAATTTCTAAGGTGGACATAGATTAAGATTTCTGACATTCTTTTTTGGAGGGTGGGGAGGGAGCAGATTGTCCAAGAACTTCTACATATGTCATGATTAACATGGACTAATACTGGACGCTAGTCCTAGGGAAGTAGCTTGACTTTCATATACTTAAACAAAAATACAGTTGGTGTCTTTTTTTTCTTTCTTAGTTTATTCTAAGGCAACTCTCCACTTCAGCTTGTTTTCTTCCAGCAGAAACTGAAAGAAATAATTCTAACACTGGAACACATAAAAATGACATGAATTTCTCTACAGTTCTCCTCAATAGCTGAAAAAGATATACACCTGGGAACCTGGGAATTGCATCAGTTTAAACTCCCTTAAATCAGTACAAGTGAATTATATTGATTTAGCTTAATTCTCTAACAAGCTCAATTAAGGCTCTCTAATTCAGAAAAACTAGAGTAGTACTAATTCAACATAGTTAATTTAGAAGGAGATTTAGTAAAAGTTAATTCAATTTGTGTATGCATATAGAAAAAATATATAGGAAAGAGTATACTTGATAGCGTTAGGAAATAGTATCATGTTTCCTTTGCAGCATGGAATACAGAAACCATTCCAGGAGTTCAAAAGCTTAAATAGGAAATCCTACAAAATAATCACTATGAATGCATCTTTTACCATATTCTTACGATTCTTAAAATGAGAGTGTGCGTGTGAGGGGAAATAATTTGGTTCATTAACAAAAGAATAATCTTGTCTGTGAAATATAGGTTGCTAATACCACTAAGGTTTGAATACTAAGTGTCAAAAGACCATGTTTAGCATGAAAAAAAACCAGAAGAACTAAGTAGCATGTGTGCTATGAAGCCCCAAAATGAATAAGAAATCAGCATCATTTGAAACTACAGAAATCACTCTTTGGATTCCACCCCCAGCTTTTTTTTTTTTTTTTCATATTCAGAAGAAATAGGTTTTGTTCTTACTTATCCTAGGAAAAGTAAATAAGTGAATGCAGTTTCTGAGAGAATTTAACTCACTTCTAGCATCTAAAGTATTGCTTGACATTGCTTAAATATTGCTTTACACTTCATTTCTTCCCATGGAACACTTGCAGGGTGAAGCACCCACCTATCTGTTAAGTAATGGCAGCAGGATCCATTAAGTAAAATTATAGGACTCTGGTCTGTCCTCCCCCATAAAAACCCCAAATGCATTCCCTCACAAAGGAAACTAGTTTGAGTAATTTTGCTATTTCCCAGCTCTGCTAAAAGGAAAACAAATTAAATATGTGCTAATTTCAATGTGATTCTTTTTTAAATGCCCCAGATATACTCTCTAACAATCATCTCCTTCTCACTGAAGGAAAGAGTAAAAGATTCTGTCTTCCAGAAAATCTTTATACATAATTTACATCCAGATCTTCAGTGTTATTACAGAACAAATTTATTGCCCTACTATAATGATAAAAAAAAAAGGACTTTGAACATGATGAAAAAATGCACAAGCTTTAAGAACAACTTGGCTGATACTGTATTTCTAAATAACAGGTTTTCAGCGTAGTGCCACATTTCAGGTATGTATGCAAGCAACTGTGGTTTTGATTCACAAAATATTTCTGCAGTTTCAAAATCTTTCAAAACTTTATTGAAGTGTTTAAGAATAGACACGTCTGCACACTTCCAGCAGCTAAGAAAGTTCTGATTGTGTGATTCATAGCAGAGATACACACATTAATGGAAGTGAGGACAGGCTTTTTTAAAGCCCTAAAAAATTAATAGCATTTCCCAGGATGCTTGGCAAGTATTAAAGCACAATTTGGCAGTAAAAATAATTTTAGAAACCTACTTAGAGAAATGTGGTCATCACAATGCCCACCAGCAAGTCACTTAAATTCAATGATGCTGTTTAAATTCTAAAATTTTAAAAGCTCCAAGTCCCCATACTCACATCCATCCCTGTGGTATTCAACTTTCAAACAAGACAAAGGACAACATTTTTCATCATAGAAAACTGACACTGCATGACAGATCATATGCCACAAATAGTAGTGGGACTTCTTTGAAATTACTGACTTGCTGAATATTTAGAATATGCTTAAGCATTTTGCCTGCCTGGGATATGCAGACAATTGCATTAACTGTATTAAGCTTCCATAAAACCTAAAAACAATACAGGATTCATCTTGACACTTCTATGATTAACAATCTTAAATAGAAAGAAATAAAAACTCAGATGTGCTTACACACAAGCAGCTTTTAAAATGGTCTCAGACTATATCATGGCTTTTAGGTTATGACAGAGTTTAATAATTTGGAGAATTTTATTGCAAGCAGTGCTCTTCTGTCAGGGATATGTCTGCTTTCCTTTATTATAGCATACATAAGAGAAGCCTCCTATAGTCCCACTTATATTAAGTGGAACATAGATCACTACAAATTCAAAATGAATTGCACATGACTGGTTGTCCAATCCTCCAAACTCACTTCATGTGAAAGTAACCCAATAATTTTGAAAATATTACAGGGTAAGGCCTACAGTAATGCATTCAGTGAACAACTGTATATCAAGCATTGCTAAATTGTACTCAGGGGGAGGAATCTCCAAAATATAATTCCCTGAAGTATAACTACCACATTTCATGTAATTTTCCTATCCCCATTTTTAATGTGTTTTCATCTACTAACTGACAAAAACCCCACAACTGCTGGTAGCAGTTTGGCTGGGTAAAACACCTTCACCACTCATTTATCCAACCTGAGATTCAGCTGGTTTATTCAGCATTAAGTAACTGAAATTTTCACATAAAAAGCTTTTATTTATATGCTTCTGTGACAATAAACTGCTGTTATGAATTTTCATTATAGCAGTACATATTATATTTATTAATATCATTATTACATATGTTGAAAAGGAGAAATGGCATTGGGGCAGATTTTAAAGGCACTTAAAGCAGTTAATAATGTAACAGGATTTTAGTAAGATTTTGAGAAGAGTCTACCAAGTTTAACCTACCATCGACTTCAATAAAAGCCAAGCACTGAGGTATTTTCAAAAAGTTTATGTATGTAGTTAAATCGTTATAGGCTTGAATATATAAAAAATCTCACCCTTAATTTTCATTTTCTTTTCTACAAGAGTTAGTGTTGTCAAGGATTTTAAGACTTAACCTACCAGGTAATGAAGTTATATAGCAGGCATCTCCTTCAGGTACTTGAATTTAACAGTATTGCTATTGACATTTCTCAATGCCTGCATCTTTCCTGTCCCCTACGTCACAAGTTTTCTTTTGGCAGGTAGCATGTTTTGGACAGCGAGTCCATTTGTTGTTCTATTACATCTCTCTTCAGCGAACCCCAGTGCTTTAAAGTTTACTATACTAAAAACAAAGGAAGGAGTCTGCATCTTATAAACTAGAAAAGAATGTACAGTGCAATATGCCTTGTCACATAATGGACTTCCTACAGTCATTTCTGCATCTTCAACTGTTCTCTAAAGTATTCTTTCATTTCTCTCTATATTAACCAAATAAATGGGCATCACTACTGTAGAAGTGTCTCAGCAAGGACAAAACACACTTTTGAAAAAAGAGACATTTGTACAGTAATACTCCTGAGTGCATCACTGAAAAGCCACCTAACCAGTATCCTCTGTCACAGAGCATTGAGAGTTTTTAACCCTTTCCCCTCCACTCCCCCAAACCAGTGTCCTCCCAACAACAACAAAAGCAGAAAACCCCACATCCAAACCCGAAGAACAACCAAACAAGAATCACTAAAACTCAAAGGTATTATCTGATTTAGCCACTTTCAACTTATTGAAATATTTTGTGTACTTCAGTGGATGAAAGGATATCAAATAAAGCTCAAGTGTTTTTTTTTTAATGCTTCCTGTCACTTAAGTGATGCTCAGCATGACTTGTTTAAAAGTCTTTGAAAATACTATCCTTTTCTCTGCCTGCTTTATTTTTATTAGTTATTTATTAAAATGACACTTCTTAAAAAGAGATCATGCTTTGCAAGAAGTGCTTTGTACATCATGCATTTTACTCAGCTCCAGCAGCGTGGAGAGCTCTGTAAAAGCAATATTGACAGCATCTCCAGGTCACCCTCACTCTTTAAGATAATGTGTAAATCTAGAAATTGTATGTGCTCCCACTGTGGACATCAGATTCAAGAAACGTCCACAAGAACTTGGCAGCCATTATGTAAATTGATCATTATGTGCATAATTATCTGATATCCTTGCACAAACACAGGGGCTTGCACAAGCAAGCATTTTTTGGTCAGCACACTGATTTTATCACTGTCTGAAACAATGTTATTTTCCTTATCATGTTCTCTCCATTTGGCAAGCAACAGACAGATGATCCAGCTTAAGGCACAATCAGGCAATAAAAGAAGATATTTATCATAAAACCAGTAAACACACTTTTCCATTCAGCACTTATGCACCATTTTAGTTTGAAAGAAGATACTAAGCAGCAGCTGAGAAGTTTGTAATGTCTTTATGAAATTATTTGCTCTCTAGTTGTCACAGGCATTAAGAACTTCCCCTTTAAACCACTTAAATCACTTGTTACAGTATCCTAATTTAGGACTCTCCTTGCTGAGGAATGAGTGGAATGCACCTCACTCAAATTTAAGTCAGCAGTACAATTTATTGAGATAGATTAATGATGTGACAAAGATTAATGAATTTGATAAAACTTTACAAAAATCAACAAGGATTAATCATGGTTCAATTTGATGGTAAGGTCACTACATTACTCACTATAAAGCAAACATTAAAAACAATTGGATTACAATATTTGTGTGAATACGCAGTGAAAGTGACTTGGAGTTGGGTTAAGGTGATTTTCACAATGACTGGGAATGGAAGGAGTAAGGGTCACTCTCCTATTGAGTTACCAGGGTTTCAGAATGGATGCCCTTGCTCTCTAAACTCCTTCTCAGAGAGAAGCCTAGTGCAACTAAATCCAGTTTTAGATCCAGTCAACAGTTTATGACTAAGAATATCAGGGAGATTGAGGATATTAAAGGTAAAGGAAATCCTGCCATTTGGTCATGAGGTTTAGAATGGATCACCTTGCCCTCTGAACTCCTTCAGAAAGTGAAGTCAGATCCACCCCAGTCACAGAGCTGGTATGGGATAATGGCCTAACTCACCATGAGGCAGGAATACAGGCTAATTTAAAGCGCTTCGGAAGAACTTTACAGGCAAGGGAGAAAGAATGTTCTCCTGTTCAGTCATGAGGTTCAGAATAGATCCCCTTGCCCTACAAACTTTAATAAGGTTAGATGTATGCCTAGTTCCAGACCTAGTCAACGGTTTAGGTACTGGGACTTTAGTGTGGTGCTTAGTGCAATATTGTGTTTCTTAGGTAAACTTGAGGAAAGTGATGGCAGCTGAAAAGCGACGCTAAACAAACCCATTTGATAAAAAATGCATAGCAGGTATTTTGATATAGAAGAGGATTGGGGATACTTGAAGATGAGCTAATGAATGTACTCACACAGAGGATCAGCAGATCATTTTTAGTAGCAATGGAATTTCTGAGGCTTCTAATAAATCCTCCAATGCAAGAAGAGCAGACCAAGCTAAATGTACATCTATTACTGTAATCTATAGCTATACTGCTCTCTAGCTTTATACTTCATTGTAATGACATCTGGAGAACCATCTCACTGCACATTTGGGAATAGTATAGCTATTATGCATCATAATGCATTTGATTGATAACAGGTTACATAGCACTATATAAACAACATAACTCAGTCAATTAAAGGACAGCTACTGAAGTCAGAAATGTTACTTCCATGAAAAGTATAACCAATTTTAATACTCTACAACAGTATATAACTTAGTATGGTTGAAACTTTAAAAAAATATATTAAAAAAATGCAGGAATTAGAAAAACAAACTACCAAAACCGAAAAGTTAATGGAATATGCCAATGCACATGCAGATATGTATATATAAATGTGGATAAAGCTTGGTGCTTACAATTACTGCCAAGGATTGGTATGTAGAAAGGCTCCCGCTTATCCTTGCTCTGTGCAGACCAAGGCCACTGCTGGGTCTTGTGTACCATGTTGGGGGGTGCAGAAAGTGAAAGGCTGCACCTGCAGGGAGAAGCAGACAGGACAAGTGACCCCAAACTGACCAGTGAGGTATTCCAGCCCATATATGTCATGTACAGTATAAAGCTGAGGGATCACAAGGCTCCAGCTTTCTTCTTCAATGGCTGGCATCCAAGGAGGACTCTGTCCTTTCTGCCTTTGAGCCCAATCCGTGTGTTCCTGAATCCAGTTCTAGAATTCAGCTCCTGAATCTGTTTTGCATCTGCTGCTAAGACCAGTCTGGGACTTCCCAAGTGCCTGCTCCACGGCATCAGCGGTGATTGTTATGTAATTGCCATCAGGAGGGATTGGGTTTAACATTGGGTTGTATATAGAATCATAGAATGGTTTGGTTTGGAAGGGCCCTTAAAGATCATCTAGTTCCAATCTCCCTGCCATAGGCAAGGACACCTACCACTAGACCAGGTTGCTTAAAGCCCTGTCCAACGTGGTCTTGAACACATCCATTGTCAGGGCATCTACAACCTCCCTGGGTAACCTGTTCCAGTGTCTCACCACCCTCTTAGTGAAGAGCTTCTTCCTAATTTCTAACCTGAATCTATCCCCTTCCAGTTTGAAGCCATTACTCTCCATCCTATCACTACAAGCCCTTGTAAAAAGTCCCTCCCCAGCTTTCTTGTAGGCCCCCTTCTGAAACTGGAAGGCCACAATAAGGTCTCCCTGAAGCCTCCTCTTCTTCAGGCTAAACAACCCCAACTCTCTCAGCCTGTCCTCATATAGTAGGTGTTCCAACCCTCTGACCATCTTTGTGGCCCTCCTCTGGACCTGCTCCAACAGGTCCATCTGGCTCTTGTACTGGCGGGTCCAGAGCTGGACGCAGGCCCAGGTGGGGTCTTTTCATCAAACAGCACCCCCAAGTCTTTCTCCTTAGGGCTCCACTTAATCCACTCATTGACCAGCCTCTATTTGTGCTTGAGATTGCCCTGACCCAGGTGCAGGACCTTGCACTTGGCTTTGTTGAACTTCAGGAGGATGGCATTGGCCCACCTCTCAAGTCTGCCACAGTCTCTCTTCAATGGCATCCCTTCCCTCCAATGTATTCATTCCACCACACAGCTTGGTGTTGTTTGCATATGTGCTGAGTGTAAACTCAATCCCACTGTCCATATCATCAACAAAGATGTTAAACAGTTCCAGCGCCAATACCAATCCCTGAGGAACACCACTCATCACTGGTCTCCACTTCGACATTGAGTCGTTGACTGCAACACTCTGTGACCACCCAGCTAATTCTTTATCCAGTGAGTGATCCATCCATCAAATCCATGTCATTCCAATTTAGAGATGAGGTTGTCACGTGGGACAGTGTTGAATGCTTTGCACAAGTCCAGGTAAACAATATCAGTTGCTCTTCCATTATCCACCAATGCTTTAACTCCCTCGTAAAAGGCCACCAATTTGTCAGGCATGATTTGCCCTTGGTGAAGCCATGCTGGTTGCCACCAACTATACATATTTTATATGTTTCATTTTATTGTTACTATTTTCATTAAAGCTGTTTTAGTTTTATTTTCCAACCCATAACTCTCTCTCCCTTATTCCCTTTCTCTTCCCTTTGGGGAATAATTGAGAGTGTGTCATTCATCCAGGGGCTGGCCCTGCTCTAAATGTTGACAACATGTACACATGCAGTACAAAATTAGTCCCTTTCACACTTGTGCCTAAAACAGCACTTATAACCCCATCCTGCAGCAATTCAGAAACCAGATTTTTGGAGCTAGATCCAGAGATAGGGCAGCTTCCAAAAAGTTAAATGCTCACCTCCTACTCAAAGAAGTCCTCTGTTTTGGGGAGAAATATGAATTCCACATACTGAATTAATTACTTTTCAGATGCAATACACCTTCCATTACCACGAATGCCTGGAATTACTAGCTCCACTAATGGATACTATAACACAAAGTTAACATCACAGAAGCAATCAATTTATATGGCTCAAAATGAACATTTACTGCAACAGAGCAAAAGCCTTGTTGTCAGCCATGAGCACACTTCCACTTACCTTAAATACTGTCCTTCACCCAACGTGCAGGGATACAGCACCTTAGTGCCCTTCCACTGGTGTGGGCTTTGCTTTAGTAGCACAAATGCAAAGAAGCAACACTTACTGCTCAGACAATGCCTTTTGATAGACTGACAGATGGAAGATGCTGCAGTGCTTTTCTCTGTCTTACAGAAGGATTAAACAGGACTCAGATTTTAGAGTAAAACTGTTTGTACTATTTACCTGATAAGGTGCGAGCAGCAACTGGGTAGTACTACAGGGGTGGTCCCTATGAGAAGGTGTTGGGGCTGCCCCGTGCCGGACACAGCCAGTCCCAGCCAGCTCCAGCAGCCCCCCCACAGGTCACAGCTAAGCCCCTCAGCCCCATGTGGGTGCCTTACCCCAGAATGGAATTATGGATAGAAAGAGCTAAAGTAATATGTAGCAATATACATTAAATGATGGCTAGATCCTACTAGTATGTCCTAGCAGGACTAGTAGGTCTTACGCGGTATAAGAAAGTGAGATAATCACATTTTCTGTGAATTAAGAATCCTTCACCATTAATTGCGGGTTTGCTTTAAGTTAGTAATGCTATCAACAAAATGGATGTATGAACATGTATGTGTGAGAGAGTGAGCTGCCAAGTCCTGATCACGTTCAGAGCCTTCTACAGTGCCCCTTTGGTAGGCTTTTAAAGGAAGTGACAATTTTGACAATTATAACTTTCATGTTCTATGTCACTAACAGCTCTTGTACACCAAAGCTTGACAGACACTGGAGATGTATAACCTAGCAAAAACCTATAAAGTTTTTACAACACCAAGGAGACAGATGTACTACTATACATACAAGGTTTGCCTTGACAAGGTCTGATAGGTGCTTAGATACAATAATGTCAAGTTTGATACTCAGTTGGAATTACTGAAAATGAATCCTAAGAGACAATCTAGAGACACAAAGTATTAAAATATTTGCTATATGCCAGTGGGGCAAAATTAATCAACAGATTGGGAAGCTCAGCATAAAAAAATAATACAAACATAAGGCTTAGCCAGTTGCCTTCGCAAAGTGTTAAGTGAAGGGGAAGAATATGTGCTGCCAGAAAAAGTACTGTATCTAAAGGTGAGCAGAGCTATTTCCAGTAAAGGCAGGCTCAGCTCAGCTACTGCTGGCCTCACTGAAACGTGGCTCCCTGGCTCCAGCATAAACTTTACAATCCATGGCTAATAAACACGTAGCTTTGAATCCCAACCATTCCATGGATATATTTTTCTTGAAAACAGAGCAACTGGCTGATCTGCACAAGTTTAAATTCATACCGACATATAAATAAAGCCTCCCCATATAATGTCTTTCACTACATCCTAGGCTATGTAAATGAAAGCATTAATCAGACTAAATTATTCTCTTCCTTGCACTTCTCAGATAACAACCCATATAATCAAAGTATCACAGTATCACAGGATGTCAGGGGTTGGAAGGGACCTTGGAGATCTTCGAGTCCAACCCCCCTGCCAGAGCAGGA
>JANIJG010009189.1:0-33177 GCA_024611175.1 Megaceryle torquata | reverse complement strand
CCTGGGACAAGCCCCCTTCCTACGACTTTTCAGAGCCCATTGCATTCGTCCGCCACCGAGAGCCCCTCACTTACTGAAAACATTACTCACTAAGTATATGAGCTTTCCTCCAACCAGAGGGACCTCCTGAATTTGATCAGGGTTTGTAACTAGCTGAATTTGCTTCTGACGCTCGGTTGTTTGGGAAGGCAAGGGAGTAGTTGGCATTCCTTTAAATCCCTTATCCTGGCTCTATTTCCCCCGCTCTCGAAGAGATGCCCTTCACAGACTTGGAGAGTGCAGTAACCTGATGAGTTGTGTCCCTGGACTCTCACACCATATGTTAGACCTGCTTGAAAACGCTCCTTTCGGGGCACATTTGTTCAGTGCAATTACACACCTACCGATTCCGTTCCTTCAGAGCGCAGCCTCTGCCAGCGCGTTGATCTTTCCACACTGGTTCTCCAGTGTAAGTTTCCACCCTTTTCCTTCCACAGCAAGTTCAACCCCCAGCAGAAAGGTCATGAAATCTAAGCCATTTTAAAGCAGCAAATCCCACAGCAGCAGTAGCTGCACGCCTCCATTTCCAGTTTCTTCCACGTCATTACTCAACTCTCTACTCTTTTCAGACATCCTAAATTCCACCCTTCAGTGCCTAAAGATGGACACAAGCACTTGACAGTACAGGAAGCTCTGGGCAGTAAGAAAGGCCACCCAGGGTGGCCTCTTGAAAGTCACTGGTAGGAGCCACCCCTACCCCACATGTGCTCCTGGCTCAGGCAGCAGACAGACAGACAGACAGCACTCGTGGTTCGTGAACCATATACCAGAGCCAAAGCGCTGGATTTTCAAGCGTGCTCAGCACACAGCATGCCCCTGGAGAATGTATTCAAATGCCTAAAGCTGCAAAGCTGAATAGTTCGATTAAAATGTGGTTTCAGTAATGAATAAAAAAAGCAACAAACTTTCACTGTGCCTGTGGGCTTTGGGACTAGGGGAAAATTACAGATGCAGAGGAGGGTCTCTGGCCCAGCAGCATTAGCTGTCTCTATAAGCTTTTGTTGGGTGCCCGAGTGCAGAGAAGGGGCACAAAGACTCAGTGAATCTTCGTTTGCAGCTGCCCTCTCTCTCAGGCAGAGGTGCCAATCACACTGCACCTCTGTGGGCTGCAACTGGCTGAACATCTTCCCCAGCATAAGAGATGCTGCAGTTCGGAGTCATTAGGCTAAAGTTCCCTTTGCCAATTAACTGGATTTTAATTAACACAACTCATTGCTTCCTCAGTCAACAGCCATCAGAGATGTAGGATGTCATAGCAATAAGCAGAGTTTAGTCTTTCTGAAGCAATCCCATCGTGAATGGCTTCTCATTCTCCTCGCCTTTCCTCCTTTGTTTTTCTGCTCTGGAAAGCGCACAGCAGTCAGGTGCTGGCAGCGCCCCCCCTCCTGGCAGTCCCATTCCCATCCTGCGACTACAGGCAATTCCTCAGCACTGGCAGCAGACAGCGAGTGTGTTTTCTTGTGTTTGCTAAAGGCTTTTTCTCATTACCAAGCACACGTTCACTTGTGCCATTATTACCTGCAGCCTGAGCACAAGCTTGGGTTATTGGCTGGGTACTCCCTGTGGTGCTGGCTGCTAGTTCCAGCTACAGTGGGTCCCACAGCTTTACAGACTTGCCTTTTTCGTGAGAAGAGATGCTCCAGTCCTCCCTGTGAGGTGCACCTTTGTAGCAGAGCCATCCCATGAAGCTGCAGGAGCAGGAAGAGCAATTGGAGTACACAGAGAATCAGACTTCCCGAAAGAGGAGGAAAAGATGCCGACTATGCTGACGAGGCTTGCAGTGACCACTAGTCACACACAAGACGCTCATTCCTGCAGCCTGAAGATGCCCCTGAAGCAGGGTGCTGGGGGAAGCCTGACTCTGGTGGCACAGGCCAGGGCCACCACTTGCGGGTAGATGGATTTTGCAGCCACTATGCCCCCCCCGCCCCCCGCACAGGAATTCGCAGCCTGAACAAATTCAGCAGCAAAAGCTTCTGCCTGACCTGCAGAGCCCTCAGCCTCCTGGCACAGAGCCTTCCACCCCATTAGCTTCTCTTCTCCCCAGGGGCCATGAGAGAGGCAAGGGTCAGCAAGATCTTAATCAGCTGTCAGAGCCTGCAGTTCCAGCAGATGCTTTTACTGAACCTCTGCCCCTGCTCTCCTGCCTTCACTCTGTTCTGCAGAGGCCAAGCTGGGGATGCTTCTCCCAGGATTTAATCCCAGTTGCTGAACAGTCCACACTGGTAAAACAGGTGCTGTTTCTGATTTCTTCCAGAAACAGATCTCTCACACGGGCTTGTTAGAAACAGAAGTGTTTCTAAGGAAGTCGGTCTGTAGCAATGCCCATTTGTGGGCAGCAGGGCTCCCCAAAGCCAGGCTGCGCCCACTTCTCCCTCCTCTCCCTCTGCAGCATCCACAACAGTCAACAGGGCTCATAGCTGCATCTGTGGGACATGGCCTTATCTGCAGCTGCCCCAAATCCTATCTGCTCTGCTCTTCAGGTCCCAGAAGCCCATACCAGAAGCTGCAGAATTTTCCATTTCTGGTTCTTTCTAAAGACCAGGAAGTGTTGCCTTTGCAGAACCTTTTCTGCACCGGATACAGGCCCACAGCCCTGCCAACAATGCAAGACATAAAATCTAGTTGCAGTCGAGGTCCTGACAGAAAGTTATCCACCTGCAAAGATATGTATGTCCCTGGCTTTCATTAGAGCCTGCTAAACACCCGATAACATTAACTCCATGCACTCAAGAGGAGCTGTCACTTGCTCTGTGCAGTTAACTTGACAATATTGCTTGTAAATCTGTCATTGTTCAGCTCGGCAGCTTCTCACTCAGCAAGGTGTATCCAGCAGTGGGTGGATATTCCTGCCAGCTTTGCCTTGCAAGGTGTTTGACTTAAAGGCTACTAAAATCAACCCCCTCAAGGGAGGAAAAAATAAATAAATGCCATGAGCATCATTTTTCCAGTGCTCGCTTCCTGGCTGTGTACTCAGAATGGCTACTCCACAAGAGAGACACAAAGTCATGGCCAGTGCTGTTAAGCAAAAACATCTGCCTTGAAACTCACTCATACAGGCTATTATTTAGCCCACATTATGGATCCTAATTAACTAATTCTATATTTTAATTAACTGTAATTGCAGTCCCTACTTGTGTAAATAAACATGCTGACTACAATTACGAAGTTATGAAAAGCTGTTATGAAGTAGAGATTCAGCTGAAGTGAAAACCACTTTCCAGAGCTTCTACCCAGCTCCAAACTGCAGGAATTCCAGCCAGGCCTGGGTTGCTGCGCAAGCCCCGGGAGAAAGAAGACAGGGCTGCAGAAATCTCTACAGGTCCCAAGTCCTTTGTAGGCTCAACAATGGCTGCCTTGTCTGTTTGCACCCCGACATCTCCTTTCCCACCAGGGACCCACTGGCTTCCCTGGAGAAAGTCTGCATTTCTGCAGGCGACAAAGCGAACAACCTCTACTGCATCAAGACACAGAAATGAGCTTCCCCTTACGCCAGCAGCCACCCAGCAGAAATGCTCCAAGGCGTGTTATTTAGAGGAGTAAGAGTTCCAAATAGCCTTTCCATCACCTTCCTTATTTATGTCCTCCCATAAATTCCTGTGACATAGTTACTAAGCACTTTGGTCTAAAGCAGTGGCTTCGATTCCTCCCCAAAGAATCACCTAAAACTCAAACAGAAGATTTCCCTTGCCTCTTGCTATTTTTCTTCAGGAAAGCAGTTTGGCAAATGTAGCCTTCCTCAGGGCAAGCAGGCTTTCTGCAGCTCAAGAATTAACAGATTTGCAGAGCAGTGGGTGCCAACTGGAAAAGGAAAATAAAAAGGGGCTCACTTAGGAGCTGCTACAGTACCTAATTATTAAATCAGTTGCATATGATCCCAATTTACTCCCTTGAAACAAGACACTCGGCTGTTTTCTAGAAGAGAAAAAAAATTGCTCTTCAGAAGTCAATGCCCTCATTAAGTGCAAGATTTGAAGGAACAAGGACATCTCTCTACACGACAAAACATCCTTGGCACCGACTACCTCCATGTGTCTTCACATTTCCTATTGTTATCTTTCTTTTTCTCGTTGCACATTTTCCATCTTACTGGCGGCTGGACAGGGAGGCTGACTCCAAATGACCCATTTCTGCGCTCCTAAGCACTCATTTTGCAGCAAGGAACCTGTACTGGAGATTTCCCCTTTCCTGAGGCACCCACCGCACCCTGTGATGTTGCCACTTCAGCCAGGGGCTCTGCTCAAGCCACATCCCGAGAGCATCTGCAAGCGGCCGGCTCCTGCCCCCCCCTTTGGCAAAGCCAACATTCCCCTCGCAGAGCAGCATCTCGTGTTTGCCTGCCTTCTGCTCGGCCAGACGGACCCTCGGGTGACTCACCTCCGTAACAATTTTGGGGAAAACAAGTCCTAATCCTGCAGTCAGAGTCACAATCTGCTTTACATACCTACAAGAGATGGAGATTATTAAGAAGGGAAAGTGAAATTGTGTCACAGAGAGCCTTCAGAGGTGAAAAAAAGTCTATCAGTCTAGAAAAGGATGGGGATCTGAACTCTGCCAGGTGGAAACTGTTCACACAACAAATTGATCTGGAGTTGAATTATGTAATTTGTGGCTGTGACTAATTGCTCACACCTCCAATCTACCTTAGGTGCACGGTTGGATCTGACTGCAGCTGAGCCCCTTCCTTCTGTGCTCAAGTGGAGCTTGCGCTATGAAACAATACATCCAGGAGAGGCAGGAATGGTTGAGATGCAGATGGCAAATATTAGCACTAAACTACAGCCCTTAGATAAACAATGAGCATCTTTCCCCTTCCCTTCCTAACTCCCCTGGTAGCAATGTGTTCATCACTGTCCAAAGATGCTCGGGGGGGAGGGAGGAATGACACACCATCTCCCAGCCCCACTCAGTATGCCTCTTGGCTTTGTCACCACAAGCCGCTGAGACACCGTTTATCTGCTCAAACATCTTCTCCCACCACCACGGCGCTAAACCTGAATCCAGACAATAACACGCCCTCAGCATTTCTCCCAGCAAGGTATAGCTGGGGCATGAACGGCACAACTGTAGAAAAACAATCTGTGACCTCCTCCCTCTTTCCAGTGTTGCTGATCAGCATATTTGTGTCACTAGGCATGGCGCGGGAACACAGCTCTGCAAAGGGAGCAAAGGCAAAGCTCTATTAATAATTAAATTTTAAGTGTTTTAACAACTTGCCAGCAAATGCCTGCTCTGTGGTGAGGCTCTGCTGCCCCTTCCCTTCCAGCTCAGGGAAGGTCACTGGGCATGGAGGGAGTGGAATAAATCGCATTAAAACGTTACTCCGAGTGACTTAGTTGAGGATGTTTTCAGCCCAGTCAGAGCTGCAGTCCTGCATGATGGGGAGGAGGGAGCCCCGCAGCACTGCCAGCAGCAAGCGCACCGACCAAACCGCCGCTGGCACCCTGCCATGGTGGTGGGCTCGCTGCTGGGGGCGGGAGGAGAGCGTGAGCATCTCTGGGGAGGGGGCACTGGGTGGGGAAAAGGCACCCGCTCCTTATGCAAAGGCCAGAGCACAGACAGCAGCTCTCCTAGAGCCTGAGCTATCAGCCAGAGGAGGACTGATCAGCAGAAGGAACTGTTAATTCTTCAGTAAATGCATGAATGTCACATGAGAAATATTTTCTAGCTTTTAGAGGCTGACCCGTTTTCCAAGCTCAGGCAGGATTTGAGTTCTGCTTCTTGAAGCCATCTGAGATCCAATTAGTCAAAACCACATCGGGCTGACAGAAAGGACAGGTCTTGTGCTTTCAATACTACCCAAGTGACAGCATTCAGTAGGAGAAGCAAAATATCCGGGGCTTTTTGGGTGGACTACAACTCATCAGTCCATAACCTTTCCTCCCCCCACTTCCTGATGTGGAACGGGAATGCATCACCCCATAGAACATTCATAGTTCCACAAGGGATATTTAACCTTTTCCATAAGTATTAGCAAAGACACCACAAATACAATAAAAACTTCTGACAGTTTTTAATATTAACAAGCAAATCTTACATACTTATTCCAAAAACTACTAAGCTAAGGAAAAAAACTCCAATTACACCTTTAAGCATCAACCATTTCCCTCTTTTTTCCTCTTTGACCAGACAAAGGAACAATGATTCTAACCGGGAGCCCTCAACGGCTGCATTGTGCGGTCCTTTGCGGCAAGGGACAGCTTTTGTTCGGGGCTAATAGGGCGCCTGGCTTCCCAGAACTGCCATCTGTGACCCGCCCTCCAGGCACCGCGGCACTCGGAAACATACACGCATCTTAGTAGGTCCCAGTTTGTGCGCCAAAGGGACAGCTTTGACAGGCAGCGTGGCTGGGAAGCTCCCAGGGTGCAGTGCTAACACACATGTAATCCACAGACAAGAAAACATCCTTTTTCCCCAAGCCAGAGAGAAGTTTGCTTTTGCCATCTGTACGATTATGAATCAGCCCGGGAAGGTGGGGGGGGTTCTTTATTTGCACTTAGAAATAGTTTTGGGAGCTGCTCTTATTTTTTCCCCGTGGCTGCGGGCAGCCAGGAGGGAGCTGCAAAAATGAATTTCTATGAATTTCAGACAGCCCCGTCCCTTTGCCCCCCCAGGTCACGGGGCTACCCCAGCGTAGCTGCTCCAGGGTCAGCTCCAGCTTTACACTCCCCGTTCAGCGAGGTTTCAGTGCCACCTTCACTTGTAAACAGATTTGCCTCCTTCCTTTTCCCTCTAGCGAGATTTATCAGTTCTTGGGAAATAAAAGGGAGGCAACAAACAAATACTGCTAATACTTGTCGTGTTTTCCACAGCCCAGAGCTGGTTATTGTCCCACGCACCCCAGGGAAGAGGGGAGCAGCTGGTGTTACAGGACCGCTATTATTTTCATCCTCAAAAAAAAAAAAAGGACAAAGACATTTCCATCAGGGCAAAAACCACAGCGCACCCACCTCTGTATTTCTGCAAAGTCAGTTTTGCCTCCTAACAGGAGAGTATTTGTCTGCCAAGGAGGGCCCTGACGCTTTTTCCCTTCTCGCCCTGGTTACAGCTTTGGAGCATCTTCTGCCCACCACGAGGCTGGCCCCGAGCCCAGCCCCAGCACAGCTCCCAGCCCCCGCGGGATGCCCCGGAGGGCTCGCAGCCTTCGGCCGTGGGACGGGAGGAACCTGCGTGGAGCAGGCGGGAAGCACCGAAGGGCTGTCAGGAGACCCCGTCCCACCATCCCCAGTGATCCCAGTGCAGTGCTCAGCTGAGGAGCAGCAACGGGCACCAAGCCCCCAGCCCAGGCAACGCGGGGCTGCCCTACACCTCTCGGCAGGACCCTGCGCTTCCCCTCACCCTGCCAAGCACACAGCACCGCAGCCGCTACACTCACCTCCAGTTCAGCCCAGCTCAGCCCCCACCCATACTGGAGAAACCCCTTCCCGCCGCCTTTTGTAGGGCCCCGGCGCAGCCCCCGCCCAGCTGAGGGCAATAAGCATCCCAGCAGCCCTGCCCCACCTGCAGGCACCCGTGGCTGCCTCCTGCCTGTCTCCTCTTCAGAAACCAGACTGGCTCCAGATGTCCTGCCACTCACCCACAGATCCCCAGGGTAAGGCAGCAGGGCTCTAGGGATGATTTACCCTCTTCCCCTTGCCCAGAGCAGAAGGCTTTGGCCCTCTTTGTGCTCGGAGAGCGCTGTGGGATGCTGCCCCAAACCCACTGGTGCCTGTGCCCTGTTCCATCGCCTCAGGAACGTTCTAGTGTCACACATCTCTAGTCTATTTCTGTCCTGAGAAAAGAGCAGCTCCCCAGCTCCAAGGTCCCGTGTACAGCCCTGTGCCTGCAAAACGCCCGGTCACTGGCTAACAGGAGGCTTTCCCTGAGAACGGCCTCCTCACTTGCTGCTGGCACCTCCACAGGTGCTCATTGAGTGACCCTAAAGACAAATAAGGAACAGGACAGAGCAACTGACTTAGCCCTTCTTTCCAGCAAATGCTGTAACTGGAGAATTCTAAGGAGAGGGAACCAGAGCAATTTTAATACTATTAAGCTGAAATTGACAGTGAAATGAGTGAACACCAAAAAGCAACAACCCCCCCAAATATATATATACACCATAAGGCATTGTGGAAAGAATATGATTAAGCTTTCAAAGTCATACATTCAAAATTCAGGCAGTGCTGGGAGCGAGGTTGGTTTCTGCTCTGCTTAAGAAATACTCTCCCATATAATCACATAACAAAGACTGGATAATAACTCATACCCTGGGAGCTGATGCTCACAAGCCTGCTGTGGGCTTCCCTTTCCTCTGCGGCACGCAGCTCGGCAGCACCCTCGGCACGGACAGCCCCAGGCCGTGCCATGGGCAGACCCTAAGGGATGGAAACCTTTACTGACTGTGGACAGGTTCCCTCTACTCTGCTACCGTCCGTGTGGGTAGTAACCCACACCAACTTTTCCCATGAACCAGCATCACAGATATTAAATGGGAATTCAGCTCTTGATGATGGTTCAGGAGAGAGAAAAGCGAAGTGGGGATAGGGGTGTTCTCCCACCAGCTCTCAGCACTCTGTCCTTCAGCTCTTTGCTCTTTCAGGCAGTCACTGGAACCTGGGGGGCTGCGATGCTGCGGGAACATGTGCCTGCACCCTCCCCTGCACTGCCAGCCTTCCTGCCAGGCTCTTTACCTTGTTCCTTGGTCCAGGTGTCCTCCCAGTCCTCTGCATACATGGGACACATTTTTGGGTACATTGCACTGAGAGGCTGCATGACACGGGGTGGCAAGAGAGAGAAACTGAGATGTACAGTAAAGAAATAAAGATTTGATTGCTACAGTGATAATTTTTCACTGTCTCAGATAAATAATAATAAAAGCACAATATTACCAGATACCAGGGGATTAAATGTCAAATTAGTATTTAGCATAGTTAGGATTAAGCAGAAATAACAGCTTTATGATTAGAGTCTGAAACTGCTGCTAATAATGAGTGATTATGCTCCTGCAGAGGAAGAATTGTAAGTACTTAAGGACAAATAACCTTCCAAACGTTGTCAGCAGCACAAAGTAGGAAAGTACTGAGAAGACCAATAAATTGTCTGCTGTAATGGGGCTGAATGTTTTGTGGACGGAAAAGCAAGGTGAGGACAGATGTGATAGTGGTTTCCAATAGATAAAACAACAGTTGCCTGTCTGCAAGACCACAGCTACCAAAGCTTCAGGGAAAAGTTAAATTTCTAAGCAAAATGGAAAAAAAAATCAATCCTTCTTATGTTCCTGCTGCACAGGGGAACAAGGCAGACTCTTCTCTCTGCGTGGGACTTTTATCCCTTGTATGCAGAGACCTTGTTTATTTGAAATTATTTTAACCGTAACTTGCCAAAGTCTTGCCTTTCTGCCAGTTTCCAGCTCATTAGGTTTGTCTTTGTGAAGTTTGCCACCTCCTCTGGGCTCCTCTCAACGGTCTATTTTTCTACATGTTTATTTTCTCCAAAATTGCTATCACTTGGCAACACGCAACAAGGCAGAGGCAGCAAATCTGATCTGCTGTGGAAAGCTGGAAGTGAAAGAGAGACGATCCTGGGGGGAATCCCCACCAGTCGCTTGCTGCCAAGGGTAGAGGCACGGAGCAGCTCTCGGTTCCTGTGAAACACCCAGGGCCTTGGCAGTGCTCTCCAAGGGCTCTCTGTCCCCTGATGGCTCACCCAGAGCTTCTCAAGGGTGTCAGTAAACCTGACAGGTGAAGGACCTTCGGGGAAGAAGGGAAACCCTTGTGGACAAGGACTACCTTTTACGATACCTGCCTAAGGTGAGCAGCAGCACAGCGTGGCCAGGACAGCAATGCCTCGTGCCCTGTAACGCAGCTGAAGAAATGAAAAAGAATTGTCCACTGTCCTTCCATTCTGAGACCATCTTCTCTGCGTCCAAAGAAAAGCTTTTACCAGGAAGAACCACTGTTTTATCAGAGCTGGAACTGGTGAAGGGGCACAATTATGTGCTGGGAGCTGTTACAAGCAAAGACAAAGAGATTTAGTGAGGAAGCTCCAGCAACAGGAGCCAGGAGAGACCAACTCTCCTCCACACGCCGCCTTAGACTGTTTATATGACAGGAAAATGTTGTTTATTCCTGCTTATTGCTGTGCTCATGTGCATCCCTTCTTGGCGTACCTCTTCCCTGTCTTTCAGGCTCAACGTCTCAAAATGTCTGCGTTGGCAGGACCTGCCAAAACAGGGCTCTTGCAAGACACGACATTCTTATGCTGCTGTTATGCAATTACGCACCTCCATCTCACTATCTGGTTCCTGCTTCTGTATGACCTGGAGTAGCTAGATCCGTTCAACAAGAGAGGAAGCTGGAAAAATCTGTTCAAGACAAATACGTTGCCTGATTCACACAGTAATCGCTGCACTTAAAGGAGCATGTTAATTCATTGCATATGCAAATATACCTGCTGAAAACTCAAAGTACCACTGTGTATGCAAAGCCAATCAATAGGTACTCAGACTACTCACATAAAATAAATTAAATGCAGGATCCTAACTGCAGCCTTTCTTCGTGCAAGTTTGAAATTCATGGTCTTTGCAGAATTCCCCACTCCAGTTGTCCACTTTGGGCAGCCCAATTCTTCCTCAAATACAAGGTGAAATGTGTGCTGGGCGGGAAGCATGAATAGGCTTTAATAAACACCATGGACTCTTTTGGCAGCAGCAGGGAGGTGATGCATTTTTACCCAGCAGTTGACCTCCAAGAGCCTGTTTGATTTGCTCAGAAGCTGACAAGGAAAGAGGAACAGCAGGCAGGAGGAGCACAGCTCTGCAAGTCCCCGGTGTCCTTTGCGGGCGACCGAGTGCTGCGGACATCGGGAGGTGCGCAGACCCTCAGCGCAGCCCATCGGATTGACGTGGGCTTTGCCTTGAGATGTCAGATGCCCGGGTCTGTTTTCACAAACAGCTCGGCACGTCTTTGCGTTTGCCTCGGGACAAACCGCGAACCGAAGGCAGTTTTGCTGAGGCCAGAGGAAGGATTTGAAAAGCTCCGTGCACAGGGCGTCAGCTGCAGGTACCGACCTTCCAGACCTGGCAGCCAGCAGCTGATCACCCGGCCAGGCTCTCCCGTGCAGAAGGGGAGCAGAGTACAGCCCCGGAGGTCATTGCCTGGATGAGGGGAATCTTTTGTCCAAGAAGCAGCCGCATTGCTGGTACCGATGGACTCTGTAAGCACACAGTCAGCAGCTCTTGCTGTCCAGAAACAGAGATCCCAAGCTGGGGGAGGTCACCTTCCACAACTACCCCTGTGACCAGACTCAACTCCCAAATACTGCTGCCAGCTGCAATTCCACTTTGCCTCACACCTGGCATTCTGTCAGGGCTGCAACAACCACTGGGACCAGTTCATGCTTTTCAGGACAATCTCTCAAACAGAACACTCTGAGGAGCTTTGCAATGCATTTACCTTCTGTCACCCTGTATCACCCTCCCCTTCTTCGTTCCACGGCCAGGCTGGTAGCTAAGGCTTAGCTGTGGTGTGAGGAACACTCAATACCCAACTTCTTTTTTGGCCCAGATCTACGACGGGTACATCACACCTCACTGCACTCAGTATCTGAAGCTCGGTTCACCCCTGAACCACACATCTCTGAGTGAGGAGGGAGGTAAAACTCTGTGGCCTTTTGCTCTATTTTTTGCAGACATGCATTTTTTCTGATGTCTGTGGGTCAATGGGGGATTCTAACCTTACACGCATAGAAAAGTGGAACTGAGGCAAAGAGAGCTGTAAGCGTGCTGACGCTGAGGTGTCCCGATGTCCCCCCGTGGGCTCATTCGTGAGGATGGTGCTTACGGATTAGAGTCCGACCGATGCATTTCCAAACTGCCAGATTTGACATTCCTTCTTTTTATTGCTGCATCTTCTTTCATTTCCCCTTGGCTGGGAAGAATTTCAGATAAATGCTGCTTGACATTTTAAAGTATGAAGTTTTTTGTTCCCTGTAATTACTCCAAATCTCCAAGAAAGCCTTAGGCAGCTCTCAGCCTGGATTTCTCTTGCCAGCTGGAGCCTTCTCGTCAGGGTTGGAGGCTCTGTGTGCTCATTGCCTCTCCCCAGGATTTGAATTCAAGCGAGGGCTCTTCAGGAAGCACCCACTGCTGATGGGGAAGATCAGCAAAAGGACAAACCAGGAGGGAAGCTGATGGTAACTCCTCACCACATCTTGTTATTGCCCCTCTGTTTGTCTCTAAGCAGAGACCAGTGAGATTCTTTTGTGTGATGTGTCAGGCTCTAAAATGAAGATAACAATGCAAACCAGAAAAAATTCAACATAAACTTTCTAACAGAGAAAAGAAGTAGCCAGTGGCAAAGTGGGGAAGGGGAAATTGAAGGGCTTCTGGGATTCACATCACACCGAGTAAAGCTCTGGTTTTTGCAGACCAGGCGCCGCATGCAGTAGTGATGTTTATGGCATTGAGCTGCTGTCTGATGGCCCAGCTGGGCATCGATTGGGTCAATGCTAGTTCAAAGCACTCACAAAACAGTATTAAGCCACAAAAAGAAATTCTGATCTGCAACAGTCTGGAAGGACGAGAGTTTGGTGCTGTTGTGGTACCAAGGCAATAAGAAAAGCTTAATGGTAGGGTGTCAGGACTGAGGAGAGGGAAAATCTGCTTCCTCGCTTGCCGCTCACTCACAGGTTTGGGATTATCTAGTTTCCCTGTAAGATTCGGTGCAAGTGCATTGCATTTTATCGATTGCTTGCCAGCTTTGATTTATTTACTGTACCCAAGACAGTCTGGCCAAAGAGTTCAGCTCCAGCTGGCTGCTGTAGCCATTGGAGAACCGGACCCTTCAGACCTGTTCCTATCTCCCAGCCCTCCTCCCAGAGACATTCCTAAACCCCTGGCCCATCCCACTTCTATCTGAGCTTTTTTTTTTCCTCAGCTTTGGCCTGTCTCAGGCAAGTGATGGAAAATGAGTTGTGCAGCTTGCATGTGGAGGGCTATAATTGATGGGTTCTGCCCGCAAGACTATTTACTACAATATCATAATTAACCTGACATGCAACCAGACTGTGGCAGCTGGGAGCTGTGATTCACGGCCGACACGAGGCCTCCAGTAGCACATAAGCAGGGACTCATGCCTCTTCCACTTAGCTAATCAAATGAAAATAGAAGAAATTAAGTCTTCAATTAATCTTCCCCTCCCCCCTGAGGCTCGCCTGTGGTGCTGAACAGATTCACATCAATTTGCCAGGAGCCAACGGGGGAGGGAAGCAGGCTGGGAAGAGGCAGCTCGGATACTTTGCCGAAATATCAACAATAAGCCAGAGAGAAAAGTCCAGGTTGTGGCTCAGGCTGTGACTAGGAAGCTGATGTTCGGGTGGTGGCCATATTGTCGCTAGCTGTTGGGAGCCGGTCCGTAAGAGTAAAGTTCAGCAAAATCTCTAGTGCATTCACAAATGTAAACATGTGACCTCAACATCGAACGCTTGTCTTACAGCTTGGCCAGAGCAAGCCCAGCGCAAGAGCAGGTGGGAAGAAAGGAAGCTCAGCGGTGCCCAAGAGCACCACGAGCCACTGTGCTGCCCAGTACAGTCAGAGGCTGGCAAAAAGACAAGCACCTCTGCCAGCGTAGCCGTGGGAGAACGTGGTGCTCTACTCCCCTCTACAATCACAGAAGCGTGAAGTGTGTCTCCTTTACCTTGAGATGGCTCCACAGTTTAGGGCACTAAACTGGTTTTAGTCAGAGAATAATGGGTTTATTCTTAGAAAATCAATCAGAGGGCAGATCGTTTGCTTTGCTGGTTGGCCGCCAAAGGCAATGAAAAAAGAAGATATAGAAAATATGGAATTAGCTTCCATCATCTGAATTCATGATGTTACATAACTATAGATGGCTTTGCCAGGCATTATTTTCCATATGGATGGAACGGTGCTGCCAGGTTCCACGGGGAATTAGGTGAGTGGAATTAATCTGAGTGAACAAGACTCATAGTATCTCCCCATCCAGATTCGATTTCTTTGACCTTTGTCGAGGAGGGGGATCAATTTTACTAAAAACGATGCATAACAAAAGCCTTTTTTTCTCATTTACTGGGGATGTATTCAGCCACACTCTGTATGAAAGCAACTCCCTGATCTCTGGAAAGTGAACTGCTCACCTGGAAAGTATTTGTACCGGTGGCTGATCAATATATCAATAAGAGCTCGTACACGGCTTCCCCAGGCAGCGCCTGCTCAGTTTAGGAGAGCTCCCAAAATTCTTCTGCACAGTCCCAACCTATGTGACAGGACTGCTTGGTGTCCAGCTTGATCTGTCCTTCCCATCCTGACAGCTTGTGTAACAATTCACTTCTAATTTAATTTGATTTTAGAAAGAAAAGAACAAGGTAAGGATCTTGCTATTTGTTAACAAGCTATAGCACAGAGCTCTCTCTCGTTTCTGCCACACTCAGCAGTGCTGAACTTCACCCAGACAAAGAATTTTAATCTATATTTTCTATGTCATTGTGACTTTTCTTTTCAGTATCTGACATGCCAAGCAAGTGGAAGGACAGTCCCTGTGCTTTTGAGTTGGAAATGAAACCTCCATAAACAATTTGGCCGTGATGTGGGAAAGAAAAGCCCGACATCCCCAGCGCCGCCCGGTAGAAATGCACCAAAGCAGCTGGAAGATTTCACTCAATTACATTTCAGCTCTCTTGTTACAAGTGAGACATGTGGCAAGAGAAGAGATTTCTGCTGCTACACCTGGTGTTAGCACATGGAATTTAGGCTGGGTCAGCAGAGGGGTAAACGATTAGAAATGCCCTGGAGTGGTGGAGCAGTCACAGTTCCTCGAGTGCCCGCACAGCAGACACGTTAGCCAGGCTACTGGCACCACACAGCATCTCCGAGAGAAAGCAGGTACTGGCACAGGCAAGTGAGACGCTAAGCTCACGGAAGATAAAAGGCTACCTCCAAACACCAGTGATCCCAAGGCGTGCGTGTTTCTACTAATCCAGTGACTGACCCAAATGGCAGGAGTTCAATGTTTAACACACTCTTTGACAACGCACCCCTCTCTTGCTATTAGACTGAAAACCAGCTGAGCCCCAAGACAGAATAAACCTCTTCTTGCACTAACAAAGCAGGTGATGCTCTGAATGCCCTTATTTCTCTCACTTTTCTAGTAATTGGTTTTTGACAGGCTCTCCCCTCAAGTTATCACAGCTTTCAGTCATCTCCAGACCTTCCCCTACGGTAAATGATTAAGGACTCGATCTCTTCCTTGATCTCAGTGTCTGTAAGTTCCCCCTCATGTTACTGGCACACAACTCAAGCCCATGGGCCTGGCGTTTAATGTGATTTGCACAGGTTTGGAGCTGGGCTGTGTCAGGTGACAGGGAGATAGCATCACGCAGGACCTACCAAAGCAGCTTCATGAAACCACCTTTGTCTACATAATGCAGGAAGTCTGAGTTGCTGGTGAAAGAAGTAAGAGCATGAGCGTGTGTGCACACAGAGGAGATGAGTTATACTTCAACACATGACGATGAAGGGCGATGCATCTGCATGTAACAGGACTTAGAGATTAGATAAAAGAATAAAAACCTTAAGACAAAGTAGCCTGGGATAGCGACTGGGGCGAGCAAGGCCAGTGAATCTGTATTTCAGGTTAGAGGCATGACAAAATAGTTCATGGCCTGAGCCAAGGGGTCTAGCTAGAGGGAAGATGATTCCCAAAAGATAATAACCCCCTTTAGAATTGAGACTTCTTGCACAAGTCCTTGGATGGAGGCCATTCTTATCAATTCTTTCCTTCCCAAAAGCCAGCATCCAAATGCAGCTGGGTGAAGAGTTCTCCCTCCTGCCTACACACACAGATAAACGTGGGCTGGCAATTAAAATCCAGATTTTAAAATATAAATGAGTTTGCGTTTGACTGGTGTGTGTCAGTTGCAGAGCAAATCACGTATATACACGCCTCTGCCTCCAAACCATCCCAATTCACACGGAGCACAGGCTGAGGATCCTTTTCATCTGGATCCAGAGACACATCTCCTGATTCCTGGTCAACAGCCTGATAGTCCTTTGTTTGCATACCTTGTGACAGCTAAAAATAAACAGTCTCAGTCCTGCATGTAACAAAGAGCACGAGAGCAGCAGAATCACACGTTACCTTCTTTGTGCCTCTTATTGCCAAAGCTCCCCCGGCTCTAGATGGTGAGATCGATGGGATGCTCTTTCATCCACGCTCGCTCAGCTCACCTTCATCCTCCACTGAGGGAGAAGAGTTTCTGAAAATGGCAACCCTGCAACAAGTTCAGCGAGAGGTTTTTGCACAGCAAAGTTCCGTAGACACAAATATTTCCTCTTGATTATAAACACGTGGTAAAACAGAAACACGCACAACTGCGCAATGCTGCGCTCACTCGCCAAGCTGATTTTCTTTCATAGGCTACTGAAGCAGCTGCTCGTGGGAATTATTTGTCAACAGCCATGGGAAGTCAGGCCCCAGACTGATTGGCTTCATGCAGGACAATTACAGTTGTGCCTTTTAATCACTGTTTGTATTTCTTTATAGTGCTGAGCACTATTATAGACTGATCTATACCCCACTCGGCTGCTTTGGAAATGTTGCTGCTCTCGCAGCAGTCAAGTGGCTGAAAATCTCTCTGCCTGAAGGGCTGTCCCCAGGTAGGATAACACCCTGCAAGGTTTACTAACAGGGTTTTTTTTCCTAATAGTTTTCAGAGTTCTTTCATTTCCTACAAATCTTAGGGATCATTTTCAAAGCATTTCTGAGCCCTGAAAGTCAATATACTGGCTATCACTGGCATGCTTACCCTCTGGTCTTGGTACAGCAACAGAATCTGCCCAGTGTGGTGAAAGTCAGCAGGGGCAGTCCCAGAAAGGCCTCTAAAAATTTCCCATGCCTCATTTTAATAACACAAAAAATAGTTATAATTTCTGTCATTTGAATTTCAAATCCAACAGAAAGCTCTACCTGATGCTTCTATTTTAAAATGCAATTCTTTCTTCTCTTTTCTTTTCAACTCCTTTGAAGAACCAAACATCATGTTTCATCTTCAAGCACTGAGATTAAAAAAAGCCAAAACAATTAGTGGGGAGCTGATGAAGGTGACAGGGTCATAATTAGTGCTGTTCCTCTACAGCATGTGTTTATCATGCTAAGAGAATAAGTCGTTCGCAGGGTTAGAGTCATGAGCTGCAGGAGCACACATGCCTTTTGCAGCTCTAACACTGACAGCTTTATTCTGTAGGGAATAGAAGCGCAAATAAAATATTTTAAAGGTGGGATACATTGTTATACCAGTAAGAAAATATGAATGGTTTGGCTACTGGCCACGGCTCTGTTGTGCCTGACACTGCACAGCCCCACAGTTGCCTTGGTTTGGTATTTTGAGGCAGGTCCATGCTAAGACAGGAGCATCCCTGGTGCTAATTTACATCAGACTATGATATTTCAAATGAAAAGGGGTTTATGTTACAGCACCAGAGACACTATTGTACATCTGGCACCTGCGTGATGAACACAGAGGGCAGGAGATGCTGAAGACAAATCCTTCAGCAGCCCTTGTCCAGCTGCCCAAGAAAGCTTCTTGGGTGTGCAAAACTTGGACAGACTGGAACGGATACTTGAAACCTGGGGTTAGAGCAGACCAAACCCGGCTTCAAGCTCTGTGCACAGCTCTTTGCATCACAGCATAAAGGTCCAGGTTTGAGACAGACTGTTAGTTCTATTGCAGGACAGCAGAGCAGTCTCCTGTCCTCCCCCCCAGCACTGTTCCATGTTACCCAGAGCCTCAGCCAGACTGGGTTCCACTCATGAAGCTTCTTCTGATGTTTGGGGGTTTTTTCCTGGCCACCAAGTGGAGAAGAAACTTGCCCCAAGACACAACAACTGAAACCACTCAGATGGTTTTTGAATGTTTACCAAAGGACCAGAAAATAGGTCTGAGAGCTGACAGTGGAAATCTGTCTAATTAGCTACTTAGCAAGCTTCTCAAGAGCTTTGTAAATCCCTTCTTTTCATCCTCCCCGCTCCAGCCCCGATCAAACACAGTTCAGCTACTGGGTACTAGTAGTATTTCGTAAGGACTTGATTAAGCTTCTTAAAACTATTTTGTCTTCTGTATTCACAGCAGAAGATGAACAGCAATTACCTGCAGAGGACTTAGCTGTGAGAATCCCTTGCTAACTGGGCCTTGGCAAGTGAACAGTTCCTTTCCCATCCCGCCATACGTTTTTATATTTTTCCCTGGTTGTTGCAAAGCCAACTGGAGAAAAAGAAACCATCAGCAGCTATTATTTGACTATATACAAATACATGCTCAGGACGAGTAGAGCAAACAGGGAACAGGAGCTGCCAAAGCTGTGGAATGAACATGACACAGCACGTCCAGATCAGCACCATTCCTCACTCTGGCAATTGAGTGAAAGTCTGGATGCTTTAGAAGGGATATCAACTTCTCTGGTTCGAGATACATCACTCCTCCACCAGCAGGGCAAGGAAAACATTCCCTGGCTAAGCAATCCCAGAACTGCAGAGGGCTTTGCGCTTTCCTCTGAAATGACTGGACCCGTAGGAAGGCATCCGTGTTGATACATTCACATGTAAGTTTTTGTGGTGAAATCTCTCGCTGACTTTCTTGCTGCGTCAGCTGGCCAGACCAGCGAGCCAAGCGTGAGCCTGCAGCAGCTCGAAGCACCGCACGCCACTGACGGAAGCAGGAGCCGCTCACTAAACAGCGGTTCCAGGGCTAACTCCCTGCTTTTGCTGCAGTTTGGTACCTGTCTGCAGCAAAGCGCCCTGAGCAGTCAATAATGACTTTAAATCACACAAACTACACGCGTGCCCCACCGCACGACGGCTTCACGTTTCAGCAACTCTAATTAGAACTAGTTACATTATCACTTTAACATGCTGCTGTCTTTTTTTCACTGAAGGCCTGCTCAGGACGCTGAGCAGAAGTGGACTGCTGCAGGGTTAATAAAAGTCCCCGGTTTAGAGTCCCCATCCAAGGGGAAAGAAAAAGGAAAGCTTTCTAATTAAGGCCATTGACACTGGCTACCAACAGTCCTGTAGCGTGTTACGTGCATCGTTTAATATCATTGAGATTTCTCCTTATAATACCAGGGCAAATGTTAATGCAAGGGACACCTGGAAAGCGAAACCAGGGCAGCTATCTCCCAGCAAATAATGGCAGCAGTAAAGCAATTTTCCTTCATCTGTGCTACTTCTCCAGCTGTTACCATAGCACCTCAACGCCTCACAGCCTGTCTGTCATCTGCACAGCACTCATTTACAGCAGGAACAAAAGACTGCTGCTGTTACTTCATCGATGCGGAACCGAGGTACAGAGGGACTAAGTGACAAGGCAGAGGACGCAGAGGAAGCCAGTGTCAGAGCAGGGGACCAAATCTACTCGACCCAAATCACATCTCAAGACAAGACAAGACAGATAAGGACTCTGCCTGTGACAAAAAACTGCACTGGTCATGAACAACACGAGCACCGGCAAGGATTAACAGAGAATCGGGAATAAAATAAAGGTAGCAGCTTCCCTGGGATGGAAGAAGTGTTTGTTATAAAGACAGAAGCTTTCTACACTATTTACAGACTGTTGTACAAGAGCAGTGCTCAGGCTCCCAGCTGAAACTGAAGCCTCATTTTCAGCGTACGGTACAGACACGTAATGGAAACATCCCCATTTCCTGGGGACTCTGCCATCTAAAGCACCAAACCTCCTGCCACCTGAGCACTGATTCACCTCCAGTGGGACTGTTCCTCCCCAGGTCTCCATAGGATCAGGTCTGGGGTGAAGGGGAGAACCACAATTGCCATTGTCCTATTTTAACATTAGGAACTCAAAGTCTGAAGAGACACAGGGCTGAGAACTGACTTTCCAACCAGCTCAGTTCTCCTCTTCTCTAATCATAAGCACCAGCTTGTTGGGAATGAATGGTTTGAAATCACCTACTAAAGGGCTCTCTAGCATCAATATCTCTATCACCTCTTGTAGCTGTAAGCTGGCTGGTCTCTTCTATAAACACTTGAGTGAGGGGAGATGTTTCAGGGATAAGCAGAAGATGAGTTCTTGTGGTACCCAGCAGTACCTCCAGGAATGCCAGGCAAATATCCTAAAAAATCTGCTAACAGCCCAAGTGCTTCAACTTGAAGCCAGCCCAAGCCCACGAGGTCCAAAGGAAGAGCAGTTCTTCCTGGCACTCCTTCCACCATTCCCACTTGATAACAATGATGCTAACACCATAGATAAATAAAGTGGGCTGCAACAAAAGATTGTTAAGCCTGGAAAGACAGGTCCAAAGTAGCAAGGAATATCACACACTCTCAAGGGAATTTCTGGAGGCTTGCCTACAATTTTCAGCCAGATTCATATTTGTCCAGTCAGTATCGACTGCTCACACAGCTTTGCAGCCAGCTCCAAAAGACAGAGTTTGCTTGTTTGTTGGTTCTATAAAAAGCAGCCTGTTATCATATTTATCTGCTGATTTAATCTAAATTACATGTGGGATGCACACTGCAAAATACCTCTGTGCAATTAGCAGTTAAATCCCTCTCTTTTTTTTTTTTTTTAATATCGTGAGTATTCTGATTGCAGCAGTGATACATTCTGCAGACTCGATGGTTAAGCCTGAAAAGAACGCAGAATAAAAGGAAAAAAACCGTGCAGATAATCTCCAAGCACCAATTTGCCTATTAAAACTGATTTACTAACTCATGAAACAACCCTTTGCTAGTAATGGAGGGGGGAGGAATTACTAAAAGGAGATGGTTGGAATATTCTTGAGATTTTTTTTTCCTAAAGATGCTGGTTTTTACAGTTTAACTGAGTTTCAGCAGAACTCAATGGAGAGAATAAAATAAAATCTTAGTCTCTGGGACGCTGACCTCAAGCACGGGAGACCCCAAGTCAATTCCTGTCTCTTGGGCAAAATCCTGCAAGCTCCAACCTAACTAATCTGGCATGCGGCACTGACCTTTACTGCCTTTTATTTGACAGGAATGAGAGTCTCCTAGGGGATGGAAGCTCGGGCTCCTCACAGCAGGTGAGCTCTCTGTAAACAGAGACGATGGAGTCTCTTGCTGAACTTTGCAGAGATTCCCAGTGGAGAGACAAACGCGCATGTGAGGGCTGAGCGTCCAGCCCCGTAACCCCTTCATGTGTGTCCTGAAAACAAGCAAAGGCTGCAGCCCCAGCCTCAGTGTGCCTTTCGAATGCAAAATGGGATTATTGTGAGACGACTTTCTCAGCAGCCCTTCCCAGGAACAGTCAAGCCCGGCACCTTGTCAAGTTACCTGCCACTCTGGGAATGGTTCCAAGGAAAAGCTTCCAACAGCCCTGTCAGTTTGAAGTTTGTATAACAGGCACCCAGCAACCTGTCACTCATTCCTCAGGAATGGAGGTGCAAGGGTGAAAATCTCTGTAGCCTCCAGGAAAACACCCAGACTGTCTTGAAGCTTAACTGTTAGGTCTTTGGTTTGCTATTCAAGTTAGAGCAAAAGATTAAGACCTCAAGGGACCTGAAATTTAAACAACAGATCTCAGATCCACATTGCAGACGATGCTTCTAGAACTGTTCATTTTGGGTTTGAGGAGAGAGCTACTTAGGCCTGAGTTAAACATATAAAAGGAGCTAGAGTGCTAAAACCAAGGGCTACTGTACTGCATGCCCAAGCTACCATTCCTGCTTTCATGGTCCCTTTTGGTTTTGGCTTGTTCCCTCCCCCCAACACCCAGATGCCAAGGTAAACATCCACAAGTCGACCCACGAACCAGAGTTATAGTCTCTGACCCCCTCAGCCAACCTCCTATCTGACAGACGGAAAGGGTTCTCAGAGAGTATTTCTACACATGTTATGAAAGTATAAAGCTGAGTAAAGAAGAGTGTCCCAAATTAGCATCCCAGTAGATAGAAGGTACTTCATTAATTCAGTGGTGTTGAATTCAGCATGAAACTGTCACAAGAGAAACCTCTCTCAGAGCACAAACTGTATTAGACAGTCAAGAACCCAACCACGAGGCAAAAACTCACAAGGAACGAAGCAACTTCAGCTGCTCACTGCTCAGTTTGTCTTGTATCCAGTCACTGAAGCTGGCAGGTCAGGCTGGTGCCAGTGGTGAGTACAGGGGGAGCCTGGGAAGAAAAGTACACAGGGTGTCTGCAGGACAGAAAAAAAATTAATCTGCAGTGCAGGTAGAAATATATTGTCAAGGAACTGAGCTCTCATACATAACATTCCTTCTCTCCATCCTCCATAAAATCATAAAGATTAAATATCCCTGAATGAGTTTAACAAGAATTACAGCTCAGATGGTGACACCTAGGGAGCTGTTGATGATTGCTGCTTCATATGCAATGGCCTTACCAACAAACATTTGAATCAAGAAAGGAAAACTCAAAGACTTCAGGCAAATAAGACGCAAACCCTCACACTTTCCCAGGAACAAACCAAATTTATGTCATGACAGGCAGAGAGGTTCAGAACACTCAGCTAATTACAAGGTGGTGGTAATTATTGGTATAAAACCAATGTTAAAGGCAGATGAAAAGTGCTGGTGTCATTTTTTAGGCACAGAGTTACAAGGCTCAGAACTGTCAAGTCAAAATTTCTTTTTGAAATACAATTCCAAGCTTTTTATATGTATGGGTTTTAATCTAATGACAAGCAGGAATCTTTCACGCAGAAAAATAGTTTTCTTCTTTAAGTTGTATCAGGGTTTTTTTATATCTTGTTTCTTCTACATGGATTACAATCAGACCACCACTGACACAAACCCTCTGTATTAAGGGAGATTTTTGTGCATTCTTTGATAGAAAACACCTTTAATTTAAAAAAAAACAAAAACAAAAACCAAAACTCAAATATCCCAAGAAAAACCAACCGCCAGTCTGTGGTCACCATCACTTCTGTCTAAAAGTGGGACACCAAACACCACAAGATAAAATAACAGCTCAGTCACAGGAGTAAGCAATGCTGCAAAACTTCGGGGCCAAGGTTGAATTACCACAATCACTCCAAACATCCCCAAACTCCTCCAGCTGTTATTGCTGAGCCTGATGTCCTATGATACAGAATATCCCTTTGCTGGCTTTCTCTTTTTCCTTTCTCTTCAGATTTGTCTCCTCAGTTCCTTCCTCCAGCACCATCCCCCCCTTTCCCCTCTCAGCTCTGCATCCCCCCCTCTCCATTTATGCAGTAACCTTTCTCTCCATCCCCAGAACCGCACCTGGAAGAGAAAGCCCTTCGTAGCTCAACCTCAGTTGGGAAGAGCCTTTTGCCAGCCCTGCTTCCCCCCCTTCACCCCACCGAATCACCTCAGCCCCAGCTGAGGTTTCTGTACTTAGTCCTGTCTGAGAGCAAATGGAAAACAAGCTGCATTTCTGTTTGGTTTTTAGCTTTGGGAGCACCAAAAAAACCCACCCTCTGAAAGCTTTGGGTTCCCAAATGTTCATTTCAGTCAAGGAAAATATTACATGTTCCTTCCATTGCAGTAGATGTCCTCAAAATTAATACTTTTTTTTTTTTTTTAAATAAATGATCTCCCCACAGTAACTTCAAATGTCTCTGCCTCTAGAAGGAAAATCCATTCTGAAGCCAGAAATATTCTTACATAAAAGAAAAGGCAAAAAAGACCCAGTGCCAGATAGTGTTACAGATTCTCATCTAGCCTGTCTTTAAAACTCGACAGCAACATTTTCATCTTTCAGCCATTTATCACCAAAGTTCAATCTGCATTGTTTGAACATTTGACTGGGCCCCCAGGAGTGCTGGAACAGCTCAATCAAGGAAAATCCCCACAGCCGAGACCGGGTCAGCAGCTGTGGGTCTTTAAGTTGGGGTTTGTGGTTTTTTAAAGTCTGAAAGAAATGTACCAACATACACTTCAGTTTGCAAAACTATTATGAAAATTTGATTTTTTTTTTTTTTTTAAACTGTGTTTATTGTGAGAAATGCAAATAACTTGAAAAATTTTACAGGAGCAATTAGGTGAAAAGTGCCACGTTTCATAAGAAACAAGGCTAAGTTGAAAACGGACCCAAATTAAAGCACCTGAGTAGCACAGCCTCACTAATTTTGCATTGTTGCAGCAATTTAGTCCTTTCTGATGTTAGTAATTTTCTTTTCCTGCAACTGATCACAATGTGTGAATTATCCTGGGGAAGGTCTAAGAGCCTTTTAGAAAGTCAGGGAGAATTTTTGTGTCCGGTGGTGTTTGGAACAGATACACCAAGACCCCTTCTAAACACCTACTGGGTGGTTTCTGGGACCGCAGGGAGTCAGACAAACCAAGCCATCATAAAAAATATCCACAGACATGTTCTGCCCGTGAATTCTGTTCTTTCTGCATTTTGTTCTATCAGCTTTTCACAAAGGTATTGTTCTGATTTTCCTTCTGAGCTCTACCTGGTGTGGGTATGCGGAGTCCTCAGTGGTCAGGTCCTTGGAGAGCAGGAAATTTCCAGCTTTGTCTCCCCTCCACAAGTCCTGCCTCCCACAGCACAGAGTGGGTCAGGACTGCCTCCGGAGGGCCTTTAGCAGCCTGACAGGAAGGCAGGAGCAGCTCTCTGTATTAATGTAGATTACATTTAATTAGTAGAAGACAGTAAACTTTTGCTATAGGCGAATAGATAGGACACAAGACGAGCTAGAAAAACTAAGGGATCCTACTGCACACGGTGGGGCCATCTGCTCATAGCATGCCCTGCTCGAAAGACTTTGATGCCTTGATTATGTAAATCGGGGAGATTATTCCATCCTCAAGACTCCAGCACAATAATTACCAAACAATAAATCACCCAAACTCAAGCAGCTGCAAATGAATTTTGAGCTTTATGGCCATAATGGCAATTGTACCGGTTATTAACTGAGTGGGATAGCGGACATCAGGCCCCAGAGATACTTCCCTACTGGTTGTGACTTAAATTAGAATTGTTTGGCATTACTTAGCCTGCTGGGAGGCTGCAGAGAAAGGGGTTTAGTTATCAGTAATTTGACTTGGCTTGTCTACAAGTATGATTTGCACTTGCCTGCTATTCTGGTTTCTGGTTGATTCAGACACTCAAAAGGCCTGATGGAAAGCATCTGAAGTGAATAGCAGCCCTTCCACCCAAACCAGTAAAACCCAGATCAAGTCCTAAGACCCTTGTTTGTCCAAATTGCCATAATGAGAGCTAAAAAACTCCCTCAGTCCCTCTTGCCTAAACCCAGGCTGTTTGTCACCTCCCACTGGCTCTAGTCCTGTAAGGTCCCAAGCAGGGCTCAGAGCACGGGCTTTCCTCATGCACAGACATCACCTCTGCTCTCTGCAGACTGTGGCCTCATCCGAGCGCCCAGGAAGCATCCTCCTTCCCCAAGGTGGCTTCTAAAAGCATCCCCTTGTCACAAGCAGGTCTGTAAGTGAAGGTCAACCCAGCTAACACCTTCGGTTTGAGCTGAGCACAGCCACTGCAGGGGCCTGGCAGAGCAGAGAGACATCTCCGGGCGTGTTTTATTCCAAAGGCCGAAGCGCTGTCGCTTGTGGCTGCTTCAGGCACAGCCACGCTCTGAGTAACGAGGGAGCCAGGCCTGGAGCTCCTGAAAGCTCTGCTGCAGCAGCAGCTCCTCATTGCACCGTGTCACGGGTGCCTGCAAGATTCCAACAAATTAGGTGATGTTTCTTCCCAGGTTAATTTATATTCAAATGTAATCGATTGTAGGGATTTAGGACAGACTTATATTGTGAGTTTAGGTGATAAAGGATGAGATATATTATAAATACATTTAAAAGGAGGAAGATGTCTGATGGTTTGGGAAATTTAGAGATATTGAAAGAAGTATTTGACATCTATATTAACTCAAAGCCCTAAATGGGCTGGGCTTGTTTACATTGCTTCAGTCTTATTACAGGGTGAATTTTACCAGCTGTCTTGCTGAACAGTCATTTAGCCTTAAACTATAGTTAAAACTGTCATGGTTTTAAGCAAATTATATTGCGTAAAGTAATTATTTCCCTAACTGCAAAGAGGATCCAGGTAGCTTGTGAATCTCATTTCTGAAAAAGAACTAGCAGAGTGCCCTCTATGTAAGATACGGGAAAGCACAGAGTTAAGGGCTTGGAAAGATCTCTGCAACCCAGAAAAGGTCAAGTAATCTTGATTAGTTGGCAGCGTACATCGGGTATGAAGCAGACAGGATGGGAGCAGCTTTATGCTAAAACAGCCTGTGAATTAAACGGATTGACCATTGATTCCAAAACATCGAGGCAAAACTTGCTTCCTTCGCAAGGTGTCCCTGCGCCAATAAATGTTCATCCTCATGATTAATACAGACTTTATACTTACTGTGTCTGAGGGGAAATCGCTAGAGAGGCGCTGTAGGGAAATAAACCACAGCAATTAGAGGCTAGCCATAGGGTGAGGAAGAGTATTGTTTGTGTTTGCTCTAGTAGTGCTGTGCAGAGCCCTCACAGAGCCCCAGGAATACTCTCGGCAGCTATCTGCACTGTGTGCTACACGAAGCTTGCAGCGGGATTTTCTGGATCTGCCCTGGGGTCATAATATAGTCAAAGTTTATTCAAAGGCTGCACAGCACTGCCCAGATTATCCTGTACCTGTTACCAGCTAATTCCACCGAAGCTTTAATGAGAACAACTATTTCAGGACTCCCGAAGCAGAGCCTCAGCTTGCGCTGGGTGCAGTGCCATTGCTGCCCGACACAGCCACAGCCAGGCCTGCCTGCCTGCCCACTTTTCTGCACGTGAAATACCACCTCCGACACCTGGCAGAGAGCCTCGCTAGGCTCCATGCCACATGGAACAAGACACGTCAGCTACTCAGGCAAATGTGCCTCGTACCGTGTGTTTACTGGCTGTTCCACTTGGTTCACTGCTGCCTCAGCACACAGTCTAACCAGGCACTTTCTGATGTATAACCAGATTTACCAGCTACTCCAGCACCTGGTGCTGGCTGGTGGCAATTCAACATTGCCATCAAACGCTCATTCTAGTGGCAGAGTGGAACGGGCATCATATTTTTGGGCCTCATTTAAAACACGTGCTGCCCAAGAATCCAGCAATTAATCCCCCCATCAGCAAGAGCCGATGCACGGGCTATCAGCAGAGCAAAGCACCACTGAAGCACTGCCCCTCTGTACAGTGACTGTATTGCAGGCCACCAGCCTGCAAGGGTGCCAAAGCCCAGATTTTGAGGGCTATTTAGAAATGCTTGGGCTTTTTTCCACCAGAAATCAAGACAGGCTATTTAATGGAGACACTTCTGAAAACATCAAGCGTCAAAGAGGCACAACAGAGCAAAATTCCCAGTGAATTCTGTATTGGAAAAGGAACAGAAATCAGCTTTGAATTTGGTATGTAACTGTGGGATGTGATGGGATTGCCTTCGATTGCATATCAGAGCGGTGTCAGCCTCCCCCTCTGCCTTGAGGAAGAAAACTTGCTGCTGAAGTATTGATTTGTACCAGAGGCTCTACCATAGATCTGTCACAGCCAGCCACAAAAAGTAGGCATTAAAAGCCTCCCCTGGTTCCTGACACTATTACAGTGCACTATGGCTTGCCTCACCCAGCCATTCTTTTCCTGGCTGCCAGACCAGCACCTTTGTCCAGCGTGGGCTGACTCCATCACTAGGCAGACAGAGACTCCTGGAGGACAAGTGGACCTTGCCCACCTCCCTCTGTGAGCAGGCAGAGGAGCAGGAGAGGCTTTCCTGTGCTCAAAGGCAAACAGTGCCAGTGGGCAGACACCAGAGGAGGCTGGCATGGCGCTGTGGGGACTTGGAGAGAAGAGTGCTTCTTTAGCCCTGTCACTCTGAAGCGTGCCCGCTCGTGCTTGAGCGTATGCGAGCCAGAGGCACCCTGAAGCCATGTCAGTGGGGGGGCTGTTGCATCACCAAGCAATCACAATTAACTTTAATTACATGTCTCCACTGGCTGCCGAGCTTTGGAAAATAAAAAGGATGTGGGGGGAAAAAAAAAAAAAAAAAAAGAGAGAGAGAAAAGAAAAAAAGAGAAAAAACAGAGAAGAGGCTCTTGCAATCCAGGTGAATTTTTCCAAGCTGATTGCCAACACTCAAGGTTCCCAAGGGCCTTTGTTAGCAGAGAAAAAGCACCAGACAAAGAGATGTAGAGAACAGGAGACTCTTCTCCCTCTCTCTTTTAAAATAACCCAGTTAACATTCAAAATCTGGGACATTTATACATGTGCTCTACAAGCATCTCCAACTGAATGGGAGCCATCACATCTCTCTGCTTCCCTGATGTGACGCAGCTCTGACAGCACCTGACCCAATCCATCGGCACTGGAACATTTAGGCACTGAATTTTCTTAAGGTTAATCACAATTCATAAACCACACCTAGGCAGGTGCTTCCAAATCAGCATAGTCTTGTCCTTAGCTGTTCTGAAAAATATTGCATTCAGCAAGATGAGGACCCATCACAAAAGGCACCAACTAGTAAAGAACAATGGCAACGCCATGAGATCTTGGCCCCTTTCAGCAGCACATCTTTTATAGTTAGCTACAAGAAGGAAATTAACTGAGCTTTTAGTATCCAAAAAGCCACCCTGAGAATTAAGAAAAGCGTGCTCTACAACCCCAAGAGCATCAGCATGCATATTTCACCACTTTATTCACTCACAAATGAGTATTGACACTCTGCTTCAGGCCCAGATTTACTCTCTAGAGGGCTAAGCCAGTATTTTTTTTAACACACTGCCCACATTTAGCCTGTATCTGGGGCTAAACTAGAGCAGTTGTTCTATCACCCAGTGACCGCCACACAGCGGAGAAGGGGGGTGGGGAAAAGGAGAGGAGACCCACGTGCTGGAGTGAAAACGGATTGAATGAAACAGCCAAACTAATCCCCATAGAAAGTTATACCCAGCCCAGTGAACGCACGGTGGTCGTGACAAAGGGGAAGGCAGTCCTCAGGAGCAGAAGGGGCAGGCAGAGCTCAGGCAGGAGGAGCCCCCTTCTCCCCAGACTGCCCCCTTTATACTGAGCATGACCTTTGTGCTCTGGGATACACCTGGAGCAACTCGGGGCAGCTGCTCTGGCTTGTGCCCCTCCCAGCTTAAGCTGCTGGCTGACTCCAAACTGCTAATGGCCTGCAGACCATGGCTGGCCTGGGATTCTGTCCCAGGGAAACCAGGACATGCAGACACGGCAAATTTTACTCTCTTTGGATGTGTTACAATAGCATTTCCCCGGGTGGGAATTGAGTAGATCACTTTAGAGGATAAAAGGAACGGCAAGAAACAGTTAAGGATTAAAAGAGAAGCAACAGAAGTTGTATACTGCTCTTCTAAATGTAGGGGTGATTTTAATAAATAAAATGGAGTCAGAAAAATCTTCAGACTCCCCTGTGCATTAATGTAAATGTGTTAGTTTCATTCTTCTTGTGCCACAGAAAGGAAATCCATAGCGCAGAGATGAATGGCAGTGTGTGTAGCGTGCTTGCATTTACATAGTGTTTCAACCTTTTCAGCTTTCTTAACCAGGGTCAAATTTGGCCATCTATGGTTGATTTTGCCAGGCTGCTCAATAACGGCACACAGGGCAGTTTAAGTCATGTTGCCCAGATGATGTATTTAACGGTAAATTTGTCTGCAAGGAACCAAGCTTCATTCCCAAAACAGGTAGAGAATGTAGATTGGGCTGCATCTTGGTTAATCACGAGATGCCAATTAATAAATGAATTCCAAGCCCACGGTAATCCAGAAACTTTGTCCTAACTTAGGCTAAGATGGTGAAAAGTCAAAACCTTGCCCAGTGCCCCACAGTATGTTAGTGGCAGAAGCAGGTTTGAGCTCACTTTTTCCAGTCCTTTCTCTAATAGAACTTTCTGGCGCGTTGCTTTTGGAAAAAAATATTTTGAATTCACTATTGACTCCTTATTCATGGAAGAAACTAGAGTACTCCTAGTCCATCTTTGGAAAAGATAGCAGAAGATGAGAATTCATTTCCTTTCCAGAGAGATATCAATATCCATCTTGGCTTCTGAAGAAATTTCTCGCAAAAAGACTATTGATTTCTGAAACTTGAAATGAACCAACTCAGTCATTTCCAGTGTTGCGTGACTAGATTGGATCTCAGCTCAAACGCACTGGGAGCGCCAGAGGCGTGTAGCAACCACACCAGTTTGAGGATGACAGCAACTGGGTGCAACACGACAGGCTGCACAGCTGCCTGACCCGCGCAGGCTCTGTGCCAACAGGCATTGAAGGCAGCCCACTACAGGTACCTCTTTATGTCACCTCTCGGGGATCCAAAGATGGCAGCTCACTCATCTGGAGGGACACAGCTCATTGGAATTTGCAGCAATAAAAGGACACGCCATGCCCAGCAGTGAACTGCATTTAACGGACAGTTAATGCGCCAAGTAACAAAGCATTGCCAGAAGTTTGCATCACAGAAAAGCTCTTGCCTTCCAAGTTACAGCTCCCCCATATTCCAGTATGCTCTGCTAGATTACAGTAGAAAGGAAACACAGAAAGTACCTCAGAAACCATCATGCCAGACCCTCAGATCATGTCAGGTGAAGCCCATCATTTTTACACCTTACTGATCCTGGTGACTGGTATTTCACTGCCATTTTACTTTTCCTGTCGCATGGTGCAGCGCAGAAGGCACCTTATCTTGTTCCGCTGCCAGTGCTGTTCAAACGACTATGTTTTCTGTTAAAGAAGCAAAAAGAGAGCACACATAGTGATGAGATATTGCAGAACGCTCACGGTATTTGCCCCAGGAGCTGTGCTCCGCTTGTTATGTCTCAAATCAAATAGGAGATATGTCCTAAGAGTGATGTGTCTACTCCATACTAACCAGTAACAACTCTTCAGAATTGTTTACTTGCAGACAGCTGCTGCTAAACAACCTCTAGCCAAAGACTAGTCACAGACCCTCCTCAGTGAGCAATCATGAACCAGAATTTATCTGTAAAAAAAAAAAATAATAAAAAAAAATTGCTTCTTATAAGAAGGTTATACTTGTGGGCTTGAAGTTTCATTTTATTTTGGCTTCAGATTCAGGGTTGGGGTTTTTATATAGCAGTTTTTCTTATTATTGTGCCTTATTCGCTCCCGTGATTCATCTAACTCTAGGGCATTACTGAAATTCTTGACAGAAAATTCAAGGTAAACGAATCTCACTTTAAACTTTGTAAGGACGGCTACATAGCCCAACTAAAGTTTCTTGCAGTGTTCACCAGCTGAGGATGCAGCCCTTCATGTCACAGACTAACAGAGTAGGTGCATTTCCAGCACGGGCAAGAGATGTGGTGTGTGACACCATTTCCCAGCAGACTAGTCATTGCTTTGATTCAGAATTTTCTGGTGGACAGAATAAAAGCTGATTTCTTGAGTAGGACTGAAAAACTGTGGTGGCAGCAACACACAGCTAATGACACAAGCAGCTAAACACATCTTCACCGTAAATCAAAAGGCCTAGGCAGATGGCAAAGAGTCAGTGAGACTCAGAGCTCACCCATTACATAGCTTACCCAGTTATTAATTACTAAATTCCTGTTTTCCTCCATGGAGCAGAGTTGATTTTCTTATAGCTGACTGCACAGAAAGCATGCACATAACAGCTGAAAGCCTGAAGAGGCTATGAGAGAACAAGGTTCTTCTTGGCCTCAAAGACAGCATAAACATCTCACAGAGCTGTTGTCCACCCATTAAACAGCTATACTTTGAAGCAAGCAAGATTTTGTATGTACTAAAGCTTTCCTGTCCCACTTCCAAGAAGAAATCAGCGTTCTAAATACCAAAATGATAATGTCTGATACTTCCCACACTGGCACTGAGGAACAGTTTAGCACTTCCATTGCTAATTCCAGGTTACTGCAACATAACAGCAACTCCTGGCACTGTACCTGGGTTTTGAGCTGAAGGCGTCAGTTCTAGTGTATGTTTGGCTACCTTGGCACTGCAAAACTCACAGTGGAACGTTACTTGGATAAAAAGGAAACTATTTCAATAACACTTGGGAAGTTCAAGAGATTTCGGTTTGAGTTTAACACTGAAAGTGACTCAGAAAGTCAAGTGTATGTACATTTCACAGCAATTCGTATATACAACATCCTAAAGGGGTCATAAGCTCTGTGTAAAATATTTAAGGTTCCACAGCAGAAAAGGCTGAAAGCAGTATTCTAGATCCACTCCTTTGTGGAAAATCCTACAGAAATGCCATCTTTTTAAAACCTAACCACAAAGGTGGGTTTCATTCCATTTTCCCTTTGTCTAGAGTTACTTGGTAATATGAAAAATACATTCAGAAAAGAGAATCATTGCCCTTTCTGGAATAAAGAAAAGCATTCTTAGGAAACACCCTTCAAATTACGGACTCCTAATGCTCTGAAAGTTAGGCAGTATTGAAGATATTAAACTATAAGAAGATATTAAAATATTGCAACAGCAGCTACACTTTCATCATCCTCTCAGGAAAGGGTTTCTCGTGGTATTTGAATTGCAAAGAGATCTGTTTACCATTCCAGAGAGTGCTTAAACCAGGAGCACACTATTGAGGATTTTAGCCTGGGTGGTGAGCAAATCCACAGGGCTGTGCTGGGACTTCGCTGCTGGGGGGGAACGCAGGTGAGTGATGTCGCTCTGCGGCACTGACCTGTTTCTTTACAAAGAAAGTACACAAGCTGTTTACAGTAGAAGCAACAACTGCCGTCAGATTTCTGCCTTCCCTTGCTATCCTGTCCCTACCGGCGGGTCAGCCCCTATTTTCCCGGCCTGCCGTGTGAAACCCGACAGCTCCGCGCAGCTCCGGGCATGTGCAGGGGCAGCGAGTCGCCTTGCAGCCCGAAGGCTGCCCGGCACCCCAAGACCGCGCAGGGCATCGCCGGCACTGCCCCGGCGGCGCGGGCAGGGACTCCCGGTTGCCTGCCCGGCACGCCCCGAGCGGCCGGCATCGGTGCGCAGGGCAGGGGGGCGGGCGACGGGCTCCTTTCCGCCGGGGCTTTCCTCGGCCGGGGGCCGCTGCCGTCTCCGGCCCCCGGTCCCCGGCGGGAGCGCCGCCAGCCCCCCGGAGCCGCGCTCCGCAGCGCCGGGCACCGCTCTCCCCCGGCGTGAGGCGGGGGGCTCGGGGGAGGAAACTCCTCGCCCCCGCCCCTGCGGGCGCGGCCGG
>JANIJG010009188.1:20056-49959 GCA_024611175.1 Megaceryle torquata | reverse complement strand
AAAAAAATGGCTTCAGTTCTGTGCATGTGGAAAATACTTGCTTTTACTTGATGGTTATAGAAAATATTGGCAATGACTCTGTACATAAAGTAATCCTTAAATGATTCTTGTTATTAAAAAAAAAAAGAAAGAAACAGAAAAACAGAAAAAAGCAGAAACCCCACCAAGTGCACAAGTAACTGCCAGGTTCAATGGCTCCCAAAATAATGGGGTTGCTTGTTATGTCAGCTGTAGTGAGGATCCTGCTTAGACATGGATGGAACTAGAAATGCAGAAGAGCAGTGTGTGTGTGTTAATGTGTGGCAAAGTGAATAATAAATTGTATAGAGCTCAGGAATACAGTCAGGGCACAGCAATGCCATAGCAGAGGCAAAAGCTTATTTTGTGGTTATAATAATGCACTCCCCTTCTGCAGTGTATAGAAATCATCCCCAAAACATTGCATCCTTTTGCTCAATATAAAAAAAATCCAAGTGCCTGCAGCAGAGCTGCTCTTAAGTACAGCCACACTCAAGGTAACTAGGACCCTCATCAGACACAGAGAAACACAAACAAAACTGAGATTTGCCAAAACCATATCCTCCTTCCACCTAGCCAACTCTTGATTGTTGTTTTGCTTCTTTTCATTCACACCTAATGAATCAAACAATCTCCCAGAATATGACAGTTAATTAGAAGGTAACTGAGCAAAAATAACTATGTAATGAAGGAAGCAGAGATTTTCCAAAGCCATGGACAAGGTGGAAAGTGTGATTTGTCCAGGGCATGCCTGTAGCATGGGCATTCCATCAACAGTTTCTGAGATTCAGGGTTAAGGAGCAGGAGGCTTCACTGCTCAAACAAAACACCTACAGGAACATCTTCATCATGTCAAAATCAGGCGATGCACACCTACAAGGCAGTACTGCTCAGGCTGGTAGCAAATAATTTATCTCAGATCTTCAGTGCAACCACAGAATAAACAGTACAGGCTGACATGTTACTGGTTGCTTAGGAAGGAGACTTCCTAAAAACAGGGCAATACCTTAAGTACATCAATGTCAAGAGCAAAGATCAAGTGTGTGCTGACAGGTTTGGTCATAATTATACATGCTAGAACAAACAGGTGTGCAACTGAAAAAAAAAAAGTGTGACATATTTAGAGTGCCCTACAGGGCAAAAGGAACTGTCAGTGCTATATCGAATTATGCATTATATAAAGCAGGTTTGCAAACAGTAAAAACATTGTAGTTTGGTTTTTAATAAAGAAATAAACTCCCCACTAGATTTGTGTTCATTTCTAACCAAACAGTGCTTTTCTGATGTCTGTGGCAACAGCTTCTTACTGAATCCAGGTCCAGGCTAATGTGATTTCTTACTAGAGTTCACTGTTCTCATGCGCTGTAAAGCCACAAGAAACCAGGAAAAGCAGCTTCTGAGTGGAAGTGGGTATACCATGTTTGCATTTAGTTAGTTTACTATTCACAATACTTAATTTCAGGAACATGGTTGCTTACTTCTAAGGCCAGTCTTTGCTTTTGGTGAGAAATAGGTGCTCTTACAAAGTCCCAGAGAGATGAATGTAGGTGACTTCAGTCTTTTAATGGAGGAGTGCCTCTTTCCTTACCAACTACCACAATATTCTAAAGAACTACCAAGCTCTGTAAAGCTTATCTGGGAACCTACTGTGATACTGGGATTACTTATTTTATCTTTGTATACAAAGATACAGAAACAACACTCATTTAGAGAAATAACACTAGTAAAATTGTTTAAGGATTTCCGTGTAGAAACGTTTTCTAAAAAGAAAATAAAAACAACTCATCAGCTATCTTGCTTTCTGTTCTATTTTCTGAGTCTGGTACCTATTTCTGTTGTTGGTTTTTGCTGAATTTCTCTTTGCGCCCTTGTTCCCTCTCAGTATATGGCTGCTTCTGTGACGTGTAGAGGTTGCTGCAAATGTCCATTTGTGCTGGCAGTGAAGTCACACAGCAACCCTGAGACAACACTGTTTGTGGGACAGCTGCAGTTTCTTATCTGTAAGCACATGATAAAGTACTCTACTTAAAAAAAGCTGTGGACAATTATTTTTTGTATTGCTCATGAGACTGACAAACCTGGAGCAAAGACCAAAATGGGAATTGGAAGATAGTATCTCTGCTTAAGCCATGGAAGGATGTGCTGCAGCAGGTCAGAGGTGCTGCATAAGCCCAACTCATGCAATGATGCCATGTTCCCAAGACCAGAATGAAGCTCTCTGACCACTGACATGACCTCATTTGCTGTTCCTTCTGCTGAAAGGATGATTGTTATCTTTCATTTAAGTGAAGGTTATATGGTTTAACAGCCTGTGATTCAACTAAATGTCTGCCATGTTTAATGAGAAATTTTCTAAAAGTTGTTTTAGGACAAGAGTACCCGATGTAATTTAAAGTTATCAAATATTAATGGATTAATTTAGGCAATTGTTATTTAGCTATAGCCTCACTAACAAAGTCTGTGTCTCAGTCCACCTTGTTTTGGAGACAGTTTCTCTATGGAAAGGAAAGAAATCCTGTCCTGGAAATAACATTGCTGCTAGAGTGTAAACATTACCTACCTTAACCCTATGCCCTTACCCTGTAGTATGCAGACAATGGGTGACCACAGAGCTATGTCTGAGGAGATAAAGAGAAGTAAGTGTGAAAAGAAATACTTCTCTTAGCTGTAAGTCTCTATACTGGTATCTGCACCTCTGCTGGAATATTGCTAAGTGGAGAGGTTTATCGAGAAAGCTGGGAGCCACAGCCTTATGTCTTTCTACTTTCCTTGAGTATTTACCATGCTGAATCCCTGAAACCTAAGTACTATATTTTACAGTTGACATGCAGATAGTGGAAAGAACTTAAACCAATGTAAAGGGGCCACTGGATTCCAATAAAAACATACTTCTCTTTTTCAAGAACAGACAAGCGAAAATGTCCCATATCTAGACTTTCTGACTGGAAACAGGACCCAGCTTTCACATTTTTGTGATCCTATGTCTGGCATGTACTTCCAAAGTCTGTAACATTTTTATCCCTAGGGTTGAAATATATCAGTCCCCAGAGGTGATTCAAAACAGGGCTGTCTTGATAAGGAACTACAGGTTATTCCAAAATTTGACAAAAAGTGCTTCATACTTTAGCCACAATCTTCAAAATTATAATCAGTTTTACAAAATACAGTTTTCCCTTTTGAAGGTTGAATGGTCTTGGCTGGAGTTATATACTAAAATGAGAGTCTAAGGTACCTTTCTTGGCTCTGCCATTGGCTCATGCTTCATTTTTTAGCAAGCCATTTAACTTTTTCTGTGCTTTCATCTTCTCCATCTGTGAATTCCAAACATTAACTATTTATGGTATTTACTTGGTAAGTCAGAAGCAAAACTGGTCTAAAGATTCTGGTCTAAACTTCCTCTTGTAAAAAAAAAAAAAAAAGGCCTGTCATTCAAACTAGTCACAACAGAGCCACAGCAGCAGGGATAGCAACAGCAGCAGCTTGGATGAGATTCTAACGTCGCAAAAAAAGATTTGATGTCAAAGATAAAATTTCTGACAAAAATAACATGGCTCCTCTCCTGCCAGTGCCCTGTGAGATCACCTGGATGAGGAAAAACATAGCCCAAGCCCCTCCTTTAATCAATTCAAAACTGAGTGACTAGTATCTCAAACCATTATTTCTATGTAGTAATTTTCTCCACAGTAGTTTGCATAAAATCCTTTTGTTCTCTGCAATATAGAGTGAAATAAAAAATATTTCCTGTTATTTTATATGCATACTTTCATCAAATCCTCTGTGTTCTCTTTCTTTAGCTTCAAGCTTGCCTAACTCCCAGACACAGCTACAGAACAGCACATATCCTTTACAAAGAGTTTCTAACACACCAGGTTTTCAGCTAAAGAATATGGAGGGTGAAAAAAGAGGCAAATATTATAAATTAAATCAGCAGTCAAATTCAAAAAAAAAGAAGCCGAGCCATAAACAAATACAGAGCCAGATACCACAAAGCCAAGAGGAATTCAAACAACATCCTTCAAAACATTTGCATGTTTATTAAATTGAAAGGTGTGAAATAGCTGAAACTGAAATCTGAATAATATTGAACAGAACTAACTCTAAAAAGCAACATCTTAATTTACCTTTGGGAAGAAATATAAATGCTGAAAGATATGACAAGCAATATTTTTCTTTGTACAGATGTTAGGAGAGCCACCCTAGAGTGTGCCAGGTGACGAACAGGCTGTTGCTGTATTGCAAATTCAGCCATCACCCTGTCTCCTTAGAGCACTGCCCAGTTTAAACTGAAGTGTTTCCGTGCTATCAGCCACAACTAGGGAGAGTTTATTTTAGGATAGTTATTAAAAGAAGAAAGGTGAATGGTAGTTTCTTGGCTCTCTTTTTTACACACAAAAAGTAGGTCATTTTATACCACTTAAAGCCTAGCTTACCTCTTTATAGTCAGTGGAGGAAGGAGGTCATCTCATCCAAAAGCCTTTTGAAATTGGTCCCACGACTGAGTCTATAACAGGGCCTGTTTCTCTTCAGTGGTGCTGAGGAGGGCCGGGGCTGGCAAGGCTGAATGCCGAGGCCAGGCTGACATGCTTACATAGCCACGTCTCCCCAAGAGCACAGACACGGCTGCAATTCAGACCTGCTCAGCTCCTGGCAAGTGCAGGCAGCTGCCTGGAAATCCTGGAGGCAGCAAAAATTGCCCCAGATGCCTACTTTGCTTAATCTGTCAAAGTCCAGTCTGGCTTTTGATGCCAGGAGGGGTATTGGGGTAGGAGAAACCTGCCCCACCGTTAGCAGGCACCCTGTGTCTCCTTTTCTCCGGGGATAGGGAGGAATGAGCAGACACAGAGACTTATTCCATCCAACTTCACTCTGGTCCCAGAGTTTCGTCTTCATGAAATACAGAAACAAAAGCATGTATATCTTAGTTACGGCTGTTGCATTAGGATAACTGAGCTCAAAGGGAATTATATTGTGGTAGGCTTACACTTACAGATAATCATTGTTCATAGTCAAACACAAAGTATTTGCATATTATATACAGAGTACATATGGATTTTTTTTTCCCAGGCAAATTGTTTATTTGACAAAGAAAATTGATTCTAGGTTGATCAAAACTATTCACAAATTTTTGCCAAGTGCAGTGAATAGTTTTGGCTAAAAAAGAGGGAGGCTTTTTCTTTTTATGTTACAATACTTCATTTCAGTTTATTTCAAAAAAGAATGTTTTGCTTCAAAACAGTGATTTGAGATCAAAGTTGCCTAAATTGAATACAAAAATACAAAAAAACAAAATGAAATTAACAGACTGTAAAGTAAAGCATTTTTTGGAGACTAAATGGAAAGGTTCATTTGACTTCAGATAAAGTTCTGGGAGAGGGAGCTGGTTTTTCAGGTCAAAAAACCCCATCCATTAACTATTCACTCAGCCTTAGTCTGGAGTTTTGGTTCAGCTGATTCTTGACAGAGTAGCCAGCTGCAGAGTTCAAATCCAATCTGGAAATCCTCCATGCTTTGGGGGAGTAGGAAGAGAGAAGACCGGAGGAAGTAAGGGGGAGAGAAGGTGCTGGAAAAAAAATAAAATTGACAGAGTAAAAGCCAAAAATAACCATTCTGATTTAAAGGAGAAACATGTCAGCACAGAATTTCCCTAGCATTGCCTTTTGTGGGTAGTAGAAATCACTAATAAAACTTAGTTTGTCAAACACAGACTTTCAAAAGCAAAATCATCATGCAGTGCCTTGAAAACTGCATAAGCAGGAATCATTTTTAATTAAAGACAAATTAAAGTAATTAAGTATAGCTACAGTGTAAAAAATTAATATTTTGGAAAAATAATTTTCAAAGAGGTAGATATAATTAATACAAAAGTAAAAAAAGCTTTTATGTTCTTACCTGTTCTAAACTAATATAGACAAGAAAAACAAATAAGTTATCTTCTGTCTCTTTGAAGGTATTGTAATTTAGCACAATAATAATGCATTATTTCCCTTTAAAGGTATTTCTCAATTTTATCTTTGGGTTTTAGGAACTATTTTTTTCTTGTCCAGCAGCTGCATTCCCTATCACACTTTGTCACATCATCAGTCATGTGGCTACTGAAGTGAATTCCCCCTCAGTAGAAAGGGACAGTTGTGAGTTTATATTACTGCCATAAATTTTTTGGCAGTAAATTTCTTAACAAATAATCCCATATTCTCCTGTATACAGTGCACAAACTGGCTAATAAAATGATTCCTACTTGGGGATTTGTGGTATGACTCCATCTTCAGTTGAACATGTAGACAAAAGTATCTTGTAAAATGTACTGGAAAGTTCATAAGTTTCAGGGTTTGCAGGGAACACTCCACCTGGTGAAAAAAGCAGATTTAAAAAAAAATTAAAAGAAAAAAATAAAAGAATTTAAGTCCTTCAGGTTCACCAGGATAATGAGCCAAAGAAAAACTTAATTAGAGTCAATGGAGAAACTTGAACAGTTAAGATCTGGCCTTTTGGGGCGAGCAGCACTTGAAAACAAATTATTAAATAATAAGTCATTTGTGATTCTGAGGTTTGCATTGTGAGTATGTCAGTTCACGCTTTGTGCTAGCCTCCCGTCCCTGAACTTTTTATCTGGAGATGCTTGAAGTAAAGAATAGCACAAAGCTGTAGAGCTCCTTGCTGGCCTGTCTTACCTTAATTTGGGGCCATTTCTCCTCTGCATTTCAGTCTCTTAATAATCTTTTGTCAGTGCAAACAGACTTTGAGTGGGTATAATGAGCTTTCTACTCATGAAAATTAAAATCACATCTTCCCCATGTGACAAATATCCCTCGTTTATTTTTTATCAGCCTTCAGACATAAACTCAGTAGCCTCTTAAACAAATGTTGAATTTGACCCTCAGATATTTTCACTGTATTGGAGTCGCAGAACTATTTTTTAGGACAGAATGCATAGTGAGGAAAAATCCTATCTGTGACTTCTAAACTTAATTTGTGCATGTGTTCCTGTTTCATTCAGTTTTCTTGTAAGTACCTGCAAAAGTAAACTATGTTTCTTACAGTGAAGAGACATTTAAATGCTGAAAGAAATGCAGGTTATAATCACATAAGCTACTCAGAGCACATAAAAATCCTAGGCTGACCAGAGGAGAAGCGACAACATTACATGGTTTAGGAGGAAGTCTCTTCAAATTAGATTAGTAAATTCCTAGATGAATAATAACAGTAATAGAGGATGGAAGGAAAATTATTTCTCTATTATTCCTACAGAAATAACAACAGTAATCAAGGATGGAAGCACAAGAAGGAATGAGATTCACCTCACCAAACTTCCTATGTCTAAAAGCTGCCAAATAGGGTATCTTCACTCCAGTATGTGGGCCCACTGCAAAAACCTGGCAGTAATGCTCATAGGTAATTAGCAGTAATAATGAAGAACTGAGAGCAAGGTGCTGTCAGAAGCAGAGAGAGCCCTGAAGACAAGAAAAGCTTGGACTTGAGGTAGGGACAGGGAAAAACCAGTTAATGAGACTTAAAGAGAAAATGGGATTATACAAAAAGATAAGTTTTAGTTAGTGGTAAAAATATTTAAGATCTACTGAAAGGGACTTTTTAGCATGTGGGAAATATAGGAGGCTCATACATTTAAAAAGGAAAAATGATGCTCTGTTTTCCTCTCAGTGTTTAATTGAAACTAGTAACTGCAACTTTGTCTCATCAGAGCAGATACCAAACTTCTGGTTAATGTGATTGCTCATGATGTGCAATTAAAAAAGTTCCCACGTACTTTGTAAAAGCAGGGACTTAATGAAAGCAAACACTTCTGCAGAAAGGTAAATGCTCCTGAAAAAAATACAGTAATGTCAGAAACTGAAGGATAAAACAAAGAAGCACCTGCCCCTTGGTGCAACCAAAGTTATTGCAGAGGTCAAACAAAAGTCAAGGAGTTTATAGTCTCCCTTGGCCAGCTCTAGCAGGACTTCAAATTACAGTGTTACTTTTTGCTCTATCATTACCATCAGGACAAAAATTATTAAGTCTCATAAAGCCAGTGTATGTCACGAGTGACCTTTCCCAAGTATCAGTAAGATCAGGAGAAAAGGGAATTCTGTTCTCTCTCTATTGGCAGCTCCAGTGAGCAATTTGCTGCAGGTCTCATGTCCAGTGTCTGCCCACGTCACAGACACTGCAGGCTTGATGATGTCTGGTGGTGGTGGGTTACCAATCATTTCTTGATGCCACCCTGGAGTTTGTTTTGTTACCTTGGGGAATTCAGCTATGCCAGTAAATTACAGTTTAAGAATGCCTGCCATTTAATTTAAAAAGAAGTCACTAATGCAATATAAATGTCTTTTGCCAATGAACTGTATTTTCTAAATAATTATTTTTTTCACTGCTGGTCACTAGGAATCAAGTATGGCTGTTTGTGAATTGAGTTCTAATCTCTTTAGCAATTGGAATCTGTATTTTTAGCTGTTCAGCTACATTCAAGATCAGTTCACACATATGTCATCTGACACACACATCATGTTAAGAGCACACAGAATATCTGCCTACCTGAATAAAAAGATTTCCATGAAGATTTAGTTTTTCCACATCTTCAATTGAAGTGGGACCTGAAATAAGTGATGTAATTATAATCCCCCATATATTAATGAAGTAGGAGTTTTCAATTTTTCTGATTGTCTTTTTTTTTTTTTCTTGTGTCAGAACAAATACTAAGATAAATAAAAATATAGGTTCTTTTATCTTTGATTTTTTCTTCAAGATGTGCAGATGTTCAGTGTAACTCTTAAGTAAAATACAAAGGAAGTAAAAATCTACCAAAAGAGTATGGTCATTGATAAGTGTTTGTTACTCAGACTGTGATCTGTGAGACACTTTTGGTCCAAACTACATCGGACGTTTGCTGCAAAATGACTGCAAATTAGAACAGAATGAAAACAAAATGGTGCACAAAAGCAAGCAAAGAAAAAGTGGTGGAAAATAAAGGTAATAAACAAACATTGAAAGGTCTAGTATAATTTATATTTCATTGTAAATAAAAACAAAACACATTCCAGCACAGCATGAGTAAATACAACAGCCACTTTATTGCAGAGGCAAAGGGGAAAGTCAGAAAAATAAGAAAAGCTCTGAAACTAAAAAGAAAAGTTAGTTGCCAATTTCTAGAAAAGTCATATTACTCCCACCCTGGAAAGTGAAAAGTGGCTGTCCTTCAGGCAAGAGACTTCAATGGGTCAACTCCAAATCCCTTCCCGGGTACCTCCAAGCACACAAACCGCAGGCACAATTCTGCTGAAAGCAGCAGTTTTTTATCCTCCTTCCCACCAAGCCGGCGTGCGGCTCCAGCTGCCCGCGCTGGAGTTGCCCCGGGGCGAGATGTGCGGGGCAGCCGAGATCCGCTGCGCTCTGCCCAGGGCACAGCGAGGGGCTCCAGCACCGGCCTGGGGCCGTGCCTACACCGAGCCCTGCCGCATGGTCCTGGGGACTTTTCCTCTGTGTGCTTTCCTCTTCACTCCTCAGATGAAAAGCATGTAAGGAAGAGAACTGTTTCTTACTAATAATAGCTTAAATTGTCATTATGGGAGCAGAGCAGCCCCATTAACTCCGGTGTAATGGAATAAGGGAATGCTGGGTCAAGCTCAAAAGCAGAAAGATATTTTAATATCTCACTGAATGTTTCCTTTTGTGTTGTGCATGCATTCTTTGGACAGTGAAGAATGGACTTCATTTGTATCTAATACGTTTCTACCCAGTTTCACCCAGCTCTCAGGAGTGAAGCCAGTGGTCACAAAAGCAGAAATGGAATTTTTCAATCCCATGTCAGCAAGTGTAAGTAAATATAATCCATTTGTCTGTAAGACTTTTCCTTCAGAATAATCTTGATCTTCTGTAGTCTGTAATCAATCACAGTTACAAATTTCTACTTTGTGTGGGGTTTTTTTCTGAGAAAAGGAATCCAGGGGGTTATTGTTTTGAGTAATCACAGGTGATAAGAATGCTAAGAGGTGAGAAAGATTTGGAAATTCTTGTTTTCTGAGATACAATTCTATAAATGCCTGTGATAGTTTGGAACAGGAAAAAAGTGATTATAAAGGAAAAGAAAGTAGAGAAAAAGCAGATTCGGTAATAGTTCTCTCTAAATTTTTACTGTCAACAGCCATATGTTTAGAAAAGCATCTGGGTCAGGGAAATTACGAAGTCTGTGTCGGTCTATGGCATTTCTTTGAATGAAGGAGAGCATACATGTAACAGTTGAAATTTGGGTTAAAAGAACTGAGTATTTTTATTTTTCAAATACTTTCTCCTCTTCCTACACAGACATTTTTGGCAATGTACCTTCTGAAAAACTTGGCACAAAATATTACAATCTCCTCCCACAATCCTGAGACTAAAAATACTTAAAAGAACTTTCTGGAGTATGAAAATACCCAAAGATCACTTCTTGGAAGGCAAGAAGATGTAAATGTCAGTTGGTTCCTGGGGATAAAGACAGCTCCATGCACACAGCTACATTTGATTGCTTTCTTATTGTCTAAAAACATATTTTAAAAAAAATGTCTACCTATTTTCAAGGTAACCATAATGGAGAATAAAAAAGAATGATGTATAGTGAATGAAACTGGCATATTCTGTATTAATAAAGATCTGTGATGCTATTTATCTCAATCAGGGTTGTGTTGTACTAATATAATCAGGAATAAACTAGGGTGAAGCTAAATACTGAAGAAAAAAGAAAGAAAACAACAACAAAATCAAAAAAAGCTGATGGCAGGGCTTGTCCCAGCAACTCAGCACTTCGATAACTCAGCTTTTTTAAGTCATAATCTCTAATAGCAACTACAGGATTTAGGTGCGGAGCATGCAAATACTGACACATGTGCTTAACCTAAAGCCTTGTAAGCAAGAGGTCTCAAGTGTGTCAGGTTTTACAGCCTCAGCCTCTGTTTTGTGATGACCAGCTCTGCTCCACCAAATGCTCCAGTTACCATTTCTCTAGTTATGAATGAAACAGAAACTCCTGCCTCTCTGTCCTAGGTTAGGCTTTGGGTTGTTATTATTAAATGTGTTTTCAGCTCTCCTGTTTATAAATCTGTGTGCTTCAAAGCCCTCAGTGAAGGCAGGCTCTTTCTGAAGTCAGAAGGCACTTTTGCATACCCACATTTTAAAAGCATCTTAACAACAAGCAAAAGAAGGTAATGTTACTAAAACAGAAGTAAGATGCCTTTAGTGGCCTGCCTTGCTACTTAGAATATTTGTGCCAATGCTTGGCACAAATCCTATTTTAGCTGCAAGGGCTGCTTTAATGTTACTCTACCCTTCTCTCCAGTATGCAGAGGGCAAAGGTGTTGCCACCTCCCAGCATTTCCCTACTGTGAGATGTTTTTAAGACATCAACAGAAATGCATGTGTCACTTTTCTCCGTCTTGTAGCTATGACACTGTAAAACACCATAAGAAGTTTGGGGATTTCTTTTCACTCAGCAACTGTTATCTGCAGTTTATCAGCAGAAATTAAGCTCAAATCAAGAGAGAAAACAAAATCAGAGCAAAATGATAGCATGCCTCAGTGCTAACATGTCCTCAAAATATGTTTTTCAGTCAAAAAGTCTAGATAATGTGTCTGTTATGGCAAGATGTTCCACAAAACACCGAAGTTCAACATTTCCATTATTTGAATCATATTTTGGTGACAGACAATTTGAACCAAGCTTGCAGAAGAATTTACACTGTAAACACTACCCTCACCATAAAAACAAACAACAAAGAAAGATGCAGAGATGCAGTGAAGAAAGGGAAATATTAAAAATATTCTAGGGATGCTCTTAAGTTACATTAAGTCTTTGGGATTGAGGATGTAAGGCAGAAGAACTGAAGAGAATTGGGGGATATAAATAGAAATGATCACATCCAAATGAAGTTAAATGTATTGAGCATGAATTAACATCAAGATCTCTCTCAAAATATTGAAAGAACTCACATGCAACTAAAAACCCCATAGCAAGGATTTTTAACAATATATGGTATTTGACAGGTGCTTACATTCTCCTCTTTGACCAGGAGTGAAGAAAGAGGAAAATCTGGCTAGATCTATCACCTGGAGCTCAAGAGGCATGGAGAAGTGTAGAACAAAGTTTAAAGGACAAAATAATTAAATTTATGGAGACACCCAAAAAAGTGATAGAAAATGTAATATGGCTTTAGTTAGGGTCAACATATCAGTCTAATTTGGTCACATTATTTGTTCAAACAACCACATTTTGCAAACAAGAAGAATTCAATGTCAGTCAAGTACTTTGTACTATACCACTGCACTTACTAGTTCTGTGGAGAAGGGGAGTTTAATAATGAAGAAGTATGGCATACATAAAGGACTGTCAGGAAAATAAATGAAGCCAGGTTGCTCACAAAAAGGAGGTTTTGCACTGGTGAGAGACTGCTAGCTGAATTCCCCAAAGACTTGCATCAGGACCACTCATCAATACTTCCATCAGCACAAAGGAAATTCAGAGGATCCTCGAGTTAGAATTGAGAGCTGGAGCAATAGAAGTAGGATAAATTTCAACAGCGTAAATGAAAGGCTATATACATGGGATTTATTAGCAGGAATCTTTGCATAAACTGAAGGGTATCTACAGACAAGAAGATGTATTTGGATTCATTATCTGACCACATGAGGACCATGGCAATTACTAATATGAAAAATGCAGATGTCATGTTAGGATTAACCAAGTGCAGCATTTCCAGAAGCATGCAGTTATCCAAGGCACTGGTGAGTCCTCGTCCAGAAGATTGCGTACAGCTTTGGCCATGAGTGTTCAGAAAAGCTGTTGTCAAACTCGGGCAGATGCAGGTAAAAGCTAGAAGAAAGATGGAAACTATTGTGAAGGAAGATACTGGAAGGACCTGCTTTGGATAACCTAACATAATGATTCTGAGCATGTTTGTAGTCCATAAATGTATCAGGGAAATAAACATTACTGAAAGAGAGAAGAGGAATAAAAATAAATGTGTGTAAAGTGCCATGGAGAAAGGCAGATTAGAAAGGAGATTTCCTGTGATCAAGAGCATGAGATTCTAAACCAGCCTTCTGGTAGGAATAGTGGAGGCAAAAACACTAGCTTATTTTAAAATGAGACTTGATCATCTTGTGAGTGAGATTATATGGTAAGGATTTCCAGGACTGAAGAGGACCAAATGTAGTGATTCTTCAATCAATGTGTTTCTAGCTGCACTGCTTTCTTCCAGCTTCACATTGGCGAACTGGGAGGTTGGGAGATCTGCCTTAATCATAGGAGTAATTCTACTGAAGGAAGAGAGAGAGGAAGAAAACTGAACAGTTCTGAACTTTTGCCAAGGCTTTAGAGACATTAAAATAGAAATGCAGGAATTCATCCAAGGTTTTATGTGACCTAGTTCAGCAGTTACGGATCCCTCCCCCAGCACACACGTCTTAAAAAAGACATAGTAGAACTGAAAAAAGTAGACCAGGGAGTGACAGGGCTGATCAAAGGTATATAACAACTTTCAGGTGAAGAGCAATTAACTGCACTACAACTCCTTAGCCTCTTAGAGAAATGTCTGAGGACAGATACTTTACAGAGATCTACAAAATCATGCACAAGACAGAGTGGCTGCACAAGGAATGTGTGGTCTCTGCAAGTGGAACCAGAGGACGTCAAAAGGAACCATTCAGTGGCAGTTTTGAAATACACAAGACAGGAATTGTGAAGCTCACCACTCCAGAGTGATTGTGGATATGATATCCACTTGATAGGTCCTATGATATAGGACAAATCCTTTCAATGAAAAGATATCACATCTGGCTAAGTTGCTGAAGCGTGAATTGCTGCAGAATGTGAAAGTATTTCTGGGAAGATGTATTGTACTCTCCACTACCAACTTCTACTTGCCTCTGCCAAAGGCAAGGTGCCAGAGTTAGATAGACTTTTGGTATGATTTGACACATCTGAACAGTTCTGAACCATTCAATACTTAAACAGCATGCCATGGACAGAACAGAGATCAGAAATGAGTTCAGGATCAGTCGTGCATGCTGTGCAGTTGGAAAACATGGTTTTGGCACAGTCACACAGGACGGAGATCTTTGGCCATACCTGCCTGAATATACCCCACACATTATCTCAAGGCCAAGCATGACCAGGCCAACTGGCTGTGTAGACAGAGGGCAGGCAGGAGCTGTCAAACACAGCATTTTTTGAGCAATATAGCCACAGCTGCAGAACGCAAGATACATTCAACAGCTCTTGGCAAATTGTGCTGTCGGAGCACAGCTGAGAACATTTGGAACGCATCTGCAAGAACATTTGCTAAAACACTTACACCTGGGTCCTACTGTGTTTGTAAGGGTGACCCCATAAAAAGGCTATGGGCTTTGGCTTCTAGTTGCTAGTCCATATAAGGACAGCTAAGGCTTGTGGGGTATCTGTGACTTCAGATTATACTCAGTTAACAGGGAGGAGTATGTTAAGATGTTTACTACTTTCTTACCATCCTCAGTGATCTCTATGGAGTTAAACAGAAATAGAATAAGGTAACATTAAGTCAGACCTTACGGTTATGCTAATTGTCAGCATTAATCAGTGTAATCTTCTCTCCAAATCTTTCATACTCATTTCACACACATGCACATGCCCCTCCCCCCCCCAGCGTTTGCTCTACTACATGATCTTTCAGGGCGTTATCTGAGGTTATGAATAAAAGACAAGAGAAAAATAGGTCTCAAAGACCACATTTACAGTGCCAGGATTGCTTCCAAATTCCTAGGTAAGGTACACAAGCTGGCCATAGCCCAGTTTCATACGAGAGTGAGACTGTGCACATGTCAGGCTTCCCCACGCCTCAGCTTTTGCCAAGCACCACCCTGACATGCTTTCCAAACAAAAGCACTCCCCACCCAGCTGGTGCCCCCCCTTCCAGGCGGTACCCAGGGGTGTAGCTAGAGCCAAAATACCAAAGCTAAAGCAACCTGATGCCTGTATGCTTTAAAGCTGCTTAACTTTAAACGTCCAAATAGCTCAGCTAAAGCTATGACTTACTCACATGTTTAAAGTTAAGCACATGCTTAATTAATTTGCTGGCTAGGAGCCTAAAAGTACAGTAGCTATTACCTAAATGCCTTACCTTCTGCTGCTCTATGAACTCCTTCCTCTTTTCTGTGGTCTGGGTCTTCTCTCCTCCTATGCATGAAACCAAAACATCCACCTCTGAAGCCAGGGTACACAGGCTGCTGTAACTAGTCTAACAGCTTCCAAGGAGCTGGCTACTGGGAGGGCATTTAACCATGTGTGATCTACAACTGTCCCTGGACTGGGCATCTAAAGGATGTATTTATTGCTGTAGAAATGATAATTTCATTGACACATCTCTCCTTATTCCTACCCTTGTCTGAGAGCACTTCTCAATTCACGCTAATGTTTTTGTTTCAAGGATTTTTTCCCATCTTCTTTTTCATTTAAAGGACTGCTTTCCTGCAGCATAAGATTCATAGTCTTGTTAGAGCCAATCTCTCCAACAAGGAAAAAGAGTTCCCTCTAGCCACCAGCTTTTGTAACAGCACCTATGCTGCCTCCACGCAGCACTTTCCTTTAAATGTGGGTTTATGTTTACGTAGCAGTAAAACTGTAATCTGAACATCAGTGACAAGTCTACTGAATAGTTATTAAGCTTCTAAATTATAATATTGGCTTTTTAGTGGGAAGGAAAAATAAATGTATCTGGGGGCAGAGAGAATGCTAACCTGAGACAAAAAATATTGGCCATAATAATAAACTGAAAATGTTTGGAATAATTTAGCGTAAAATGCTCATTCAAAAATATTTTCCAGTTTTTGGGGAAAAGCCAATATAGTCAAATAGGTCTGGGAAAAAAAATATCCTGAGATCAGAACAAGAAATAATTAGCTTGTAACAGAATTCAAAGTATCCTCATTTCAGTTCCCCAAATAGACTCAGGAACTGAAAATATTTTTATTTCGTTTCTATTTGTTTTATATGTGTCCCAAGGTACTAACTTCTGGTGTTAAGTCTTGCTTAAAATCACCCTTCTCAGGCTTATTCAGTGATCAGTGCTCTCTTTAATCCACTTCGAGTGTTAGGAACAAACTAGAAAAAGCAGATCAACATTCCTTGTAAAAATGATGCTGAAATATGTATGGGTTCTGCCAAACCCATATGGCTATAAAAAATCTCTATCAAGTGGTTGAAGCAGACATAGTGTAGACACCTCACAAACAAACCAGCGACCATGTTCAAACACCACTCATCTGAAGACTATATCCATAAACCACTATCCAAGAATATTGAGGAAATGAGGGTGGAATAAGTGATATCAATATGGGAGCGTGGGAGGTAGAACAGAGAAAAAAGAAAAATCTATTTCATATAATATTGAAACAATAATACCAAAGTGAAGTGAAAACTAGAATAATATTCACAAGTGAAGTAAGTGATCATGAGAAATATCACTGTGAGAGCCTGAGAAAAGACTAGAGAGAGGAAACACAAAAATGATTGCTGTAATAAGGACAGAAAATCACAAGAGAAATCAAATCTGACATTAATTGTAGGATTGCATAGGACTTATTGTAACTATGGAAAGATATACTGTGTTGTGGGCTGCATACTGCTTTCACTATTTGCCTGATGTTTTTGAAAGTTGACTACTATTTCATTATACCATATGATTAAATCAAAGAAATGAATGTGAGAAAGGAGAATTAACTCTCAGGACAGTGGAAAATATGCATCAGTATTTGTCATCATATTGGTCTAATATTCATTTTCCATAGGAATTAGATTGTCATTAAAGAATAACCAAAAATCCACATCAACTTTTAATCTCTGCTAGAAAATCCATGCTGCTCAAAAATGCATCGAAGCTCTCTATCAGCCCTCCTGTTGGGGTCCACTGCTCTCCCCAGGCTCTGATGCCCAGCTTGTGAGGTGCCAGCAACTCTGTTACAGAGACCATATAGCTGATATTTTTTTCATCAACTCTTTTTTTTTAAGAAGTTTGGAATTTATTTAACAGTGATTGTATTAGTCTAAGTGGGAGTTAACACAGAAAGTGCTAGGTGGTGTCACATCATCCCCACTGGTTTCTTCACTGCCTGGTCTCTCAGGAAAAATGCAGGAGAAATCCCTTCCAGCCATTTTTGGGGTGAACACAGCACATGTTTAACAATTCACAGCAGGTCCACACAGTCCCTGTGCATTACTGTGTCTACTGGCAAAGAGACCAGGAATAAGTGCAGCAAGCATTCCCTGAATTCTAAAATTATCTTTGTCAGTGCTCATAAATTCTGTTTCCTTGATGAAGAAAACCTTAAACTGATAATTGCTGGATGCTAGGATGATACACCTGCTGCAGGATCATGTTGTTTGGTTTCTTTTTACATATGGGGCTATCTCAGTCTTCAGTCTGGCCTAATAAAGCAGGTCTGACAATCTTAAGCAATTTGAACATATTTGTTCAACTGGCACAAGTATTTTCCACTGAGTATTAAACAACTTGCCTTAAAATGGATTCTTATGTACCAATCATGTTAATACATGTGTGTCCTTCAGAAACAACCACAAAACCAATCACGGGTACCTGACTTAACTCAAATATGTATTTCCTAGAAATAAATTTTCAAATATTTATAAAAATAATATAAAAAGATGATAAATACATTCACATTATGGAAAAGAAAAAATGATCATGAAAAGAAGCCATTAATTGAATGCAAAATATTAATGTATCATTCATCGTTAGTAAAATGTGCATCAGATCTGTCAGTGGAGTTAGTATCACTGTCTTCTCAAAAAAACCCACTTTGTAGATGTAAACTAAATATTCACTAAATCTTCCTGTGTCCCAGTCTTGCTATTAAATGAAAGACCAGCTCTACTTTATACATGGATGTGGATTTCTTTTAGGAGGACTTTCCTTGTTTGAAATGCATAGTATACTATTCATTTTGTGAGAGATGGCAAGATTGGGACAGAAGACTGCAAAAATGACAGCAAATTAAATGAGAGGAAAGTAGTTCATGGGAGAAAATACCTAGCTTGCCTATTTGAACCAGCAATCAATCTACAAATGTTATTTGAGTATAGAACTTTTCTGTGGCATTTATTTTGTTTACATAAAATGAATTTTAAACAGAATCTGTAGGTTGCCAATGAAGCCAGTTTAAAGCTTCATTCCAAGAAAGGAAAAACTCACAGAAAATGAAAATACAGGAAATTAAATTGTTAAAATAATAATAAAAAGTTGTCTAAATCTGTTCAACAAACTACTTTCATACCTATTATTCCCATCACAATAAAGTCACTCAAGACTCCTAAACAATTGATAAAGATTCAGTTGACATCTATAACATGAAAATGAAGTTAAAATTAGGCCTTCTGAGATATTAGGTCTTTGATATGTTTAAACCTTAATTTCTGGCCAGAAGAATGTCCTTTGAAGACTACCATAAGGCTAGTCTCACTGTTGGAACACTTAACTTTCATGACCTTTACCACTAAACTGGGACAAGACCGCTGGTCTAATTCACAAGAGACAGCTCCAGTGTTCGTTATTTTATGAAGTGGAATACAAACGATACCTTCAGATGAGCAGCAAAGTTTCAATCATAGCAGATTCCAATAAATACTTTCCCCTTTCATGTGTAAGGTTCAAAGCTTTGCAAGTCTGGAAAGCTCGAGAGAGGACGGAGAGTTAGCCAGATTCAGTTCATTAGGACACATCTTAACTGTCAGCTTGTAAAATAAACCTTTACTCCACCTCTTTCACCTCCCTCAAAAAACATAATGCAACCCTGACAAAAAGCTGATAACCATGCAAAAGAAAGCCTAAAATCTCTAGACAAAGATTTTACTATGTGCTGAGCCTGGAAAGTGGAAGGAAAATAGTGTAGCATTGTCCCCTACACACAGAAGTTCCAGGAGAAATGATACAACAGAGTAGGAAATGTGTTCATGACATGCAGATTCCCACTATGGAATAGTGGGATGGACAGTGGGTTATCCATCATGAAATTGCTTGTAGAGAGTTACAGTATATGTAGTATAGTATATAATACATGTATTGCAAGGATTCCTGGTAATATACATCTGTCTACATCTATCCCTCCCCAAACACACAAAGGATTGCAAACACACTCACACACACTCCTAAGATAATTTTTCTTTTATGCTTTTCAAATTATTTTAAAACAAATCCTTAATTTTAACCTACAGACTTGCATCTGCTGTGTAGTGTTAGTGTCGCTCTTCCAGAATGAGTGAAGTGACAGTTAAATGACAGTCTTATAAAAACGTTGTCCTAAGCAACCCCACCCTCTTAACATGCAGCAGAATTCCCAGAAGACTTCCATGCAGTGGATTGATGTTCCTTCAATCATTTTCTTGATAAAAAACACCCAAAATAAGGTGTCAGGCACTGTACCAGCAAAGTTACTCTCATTAACTGTCACATACACATGCACTATTTGGTGTGCAATATGTATTTATGAATATGTGTGAATAAGTGTATAAGAGAGACACAAAATATAATGCACTATCAGTGAATATCAGGCTGCTAGTTTTACAGCTTACAGTTACAACATTTACAGTTGAAGATCTCCCAGCTTTTACCATGATTAGAACAGTTTATTCACTGTACAGTTTACTAGTAAATATTTCTACTATTGATTAGTTCCCTTTGTCAGAGGCTTCCCCATAGTGATTGCTACAGTCACGTGAATAAATCTTATAATTCACAAGAATATATCTTATAAATCTTTTCACTGTTATGGTACAGGAATAAAGGGAAGGGGGTATTGGCTTTGATAGTGGTTTTGTATGTATTTGTCTATATTGCGATTTGTTTTTATTATTTTAATTAAATCTGCTCTAGCTTTCTTTTGTAATCCATAAGTCTCTCTCCCTTATTCCATTTCTATTCCCATTCGGGAAGTGAAAGGAGTTAACAGAGAGTGTCTGTTATAGGTCTAGTAGATGGCCTTGACACTAAACCTGGACAGATGTAAAGATCAATATCACCTGAAAAACATGTACAGGATAGTCTAAGGAGAAGGGCAAGTGGAGGGAGAATTAGATCCTTCAAGTGTGTTCATTTTGCATCTGAAGTATAACTGTTCCTTGCCTGAAGCTACACAGGAGGAAAAGAGTGTAGAAAAATGTCCTGAAAATATTAATTTCCCCTTATTATATTGATTCCCTGATTCTAAAATTCTTATTCAGGTCAAAACCCTGTTAATAGGATCAGCTCCTGAATAAGAATGGAGTAACTCAGCTGCTTACAGGAGCTGGTTCACTATGCTAGTATTCCCATTGCACTATTTTCCATGTCTAACAGTTAGTCCTGTATGCCTTTGTCAGAACCTGAAACTAAAGCTGCTAGAAACAAGCAGAAAAGGGTGTTTTATTCTATGGAATGCCCCAGAATGACTCTCAAAAGACATGTTTTTTGGCTGTTCGGGTAGCTGCCCATCTGGTTATACTTTTCAAGAAAAATGATGATTGAATATTCTTTCTTATGTGAAACAGAATTGCTAATTCAGAAATATCAAAGTGATCTGGTTTTTGTTCTGTCACAGCCTGGTGTTCAGGTTAGTCTATTAAATTACTTCAGCACTTTATTTCATCTACTCCAACTCTGCTATTCTTTAGCCAGACTTTTGATACAGTAGTCCTGACTTGCATTCCTTGAAGCTCCCTCAGATGGCCATAGTGCAACAATTCACTTAGCATTTAAACATTAAAGTTAAGGAATAACCTTTAATGATCTTGTCCTGCAGAAAGTGCATTTACTGAATTTGGACAGAGTCAGGACAAAAATTGGCCAAAGTCTCTCCTGCCCATGGATCCATGGATCACTTTTCCTTGAGTTGCTCTGTGGTTCTGGCAGAGCTTCACTTGAAGTTTCATGTTTCCCTTTTTTCTCATTTCTTGTGAGATGCAAGTGCCTGGAGTGATCCTCTTCCTGTTTAGTTCAACATGTCCACAGTCTCCCCATTTTCTAAGAGTTTTACTTCATCTCCCTTTCTGTAATGAACTTGTGGCCCTTGTTATCAAATCTATATGAGACCTTATATACCATGTACTAAGAGCAAAGGGAGGAAATTGTGTTACATTTATGAAGACTAACACCTTGCTGTGTCAGTGGTACTACTTTAAGTAAGATGCCTGGATATAAAGGACTGCTAAAAGTGACTGGGGAACCAGATTACTGTGCATTCAGTAATAGTGGCAGCCTTCTGTCTGCCACCCAGACGAAGTTTGGAAAATTCCTGTTAACTCACCATTTAGCATTATCTATCTGCTTTTGCCTGATCACAGATTTATCCTTGAGTTTTATAAGTAGTCTTATACCAAGTGCTGATTTTGGACAATATGATTTGGATTAAACAAGCCTGTTCATCATCATTACAGACTGTGAACCACCTACTCTGATAGAAGTGGTTTTGTGTATTCATTAATTCATGTTTGAGAATGTAAAGCGATACATAAATGCTGATCTATTGTTTTTCTGAGATGTGCTGTTATTGATCCTGTTGAGGTTTGTTGCAGTGCTTTCTGGAAACTGTATTGACTGTACTGTGTTCTTGGCAAGTCCGCAGGTAGGGACTTCATAGCCCAAAGGAAGCAGAAGAGAGCTGAGCTATGATGGCACAAACCTTTTGTCACTTGAACAGAGGTCTTGGCAGCCCCTGGGGCCCTTGTCACTCGGAGGACACATGAAGTGGTGTGTTGCTGCGGAGGACAGACTTTCCTTCCTCCTCACTCTCCTTAGGGAGAACCCTGGTGCACCTCCAACCCACTCTCACTTCACTTAGCAATCCAGGATCTCAGCAAATGCTTTCCCATCACATTTCCTCTCCTCCTGAGTGCAAGAGCAAAGCAGGTTTGGCATCTCCTCCTTACAAGCCTTACTGCCCTCACACATACATCACATGTAGACACATCACAACTTAAGTAGGATTTCTTGGCATCACATACTGCATGGCTCGGTCTGGGTGGTCAACATCTGTTTGTGACTTTAAAGGAAAAAAAAAAAAAACCCAGCAGGTATACTTTCAAACACAGCAGATTTCACCAGAAAAAAAAGGACAAGTTTCTTGTATATTGTGTAGCTTTATCAGATTGTTAAGCTGAGTTACCCAGACAAACCCCAAAACAGGTCCTGAACAATGGCAGCTCTGAGGAATGCCAGTGTCTGTGCCTGTGTGTAGCATCTTGCTGCCTATAGGAACAGCCTATCCAAGATGCAGCAAAACATCTTAAAACTAGACTACTAGAACCAGACAATCGTTACAGACATTGTAATCAAATCAAAAGGTTCTTTATTACATCTCTAAAAACAAAATTAAAAGCATAAAATGCAGCATCAAACTTTGTCTAAAATTTAATTTTCATTCCTAGCTGCCTACACTGGTCTTTTCCCAGGGTGTTCCTCTGTGTCTCAGGCTGAAGCTTAATTCACACTGTCAGTGTGCTGCTATGGAGAATTGCTGTGTGGACATCTGAGACAGCAAAGGGACCAATTTAAGAAGCAGTACCTGTACTGCAGTGTGGAACAGACCTTTTGCTCTGATTTGGCCACTATTTATATGTTAGCTTGTTTATTGAAAGTTAACTTAGGGGAAGGCCATTTTCATTGTACTCCTCTCTATTCCTGTACTTAGGATTTTGTGTAGGTCAGGATGTAAAAGAGATACTGATTTCATCTCTGGGAATAAAAACTATATTCCACCTAACAACAAAGGCTTTATGGCAGCACAACTGGAGAACAGTGCCTGGAAAAGATTCTAATAACTTCATGTAGCCATTGCTCTTCCTTTGGAAAAAATTCCATTATCAGTAGTGGTCTCTAATAATACATGACTTTCTCAGACTAAATGTGGCATATAGAAAAGGGGTCTTGTTGTCAGTCATACTACTTCAAAAGATCTAACTTAAAGGTTTGTTGAGAAAAGAATGCAGAAATTATTCATTTAAAAAATAGTCCTGCCTAGCATAAGCACGCTGAGCTCATTCAAACCTACCCCAGCTATGAATGAGGCCCATTCAGTTTAACATAGGAAGAGTTTGCAGGATTCAGATTCCAAGTTTGACACAATTAATAGTGTTTATAAGTTCAAGAATGTCGCTGTTAGGATGGAGGGTATTCAAGACAAGTGATCACATTTCATAGCACACTTAGAGGGTGAAGAGGCACTTGACATAAGACACTCTCATTTTCATAATCCAAATCATTTGGTTGTTGAGGAAGATTTACATTTTATTCAGCCTCTTTTCCTGCCTTCTTCTACCATTTTCATATATAACAATTTTATTTTCCCACTTATTCCAGTGCCTTGTATTTGGCAGTGTCTAAACAAACAGGAAAAAAACCTTTGGCCTGAGTATCAGCAAAACTGAGTATCAGCAAAACTAAAGCATGCTTTTGCTTGTAGTGGATTTGCAGTTGCATAAAGCAAGACCATTGTACTGAAATTAATATCAGGAAATGTCTATTACAGGCATAAATAGGAAAAGACCAGACTGAGAAAGGTACATAAAACTAGTGTGCCTTGAACTAAATATAAAGAAAATAAAGAGACATGGGAAAAATGTATATTTAGGGAGCATAGAATTTTGTAAATGTAAATTCTGAAGTCAAAATAATGGTGGCATTGACTTTTTTGTGCACTTCCAACACTGTTATTTTTTTCCTACATGGCTGCTCAACTACAGTAGGACCACCGGTGAGATATCATACCAGTTTCTGTTCTCCTCTGAATCAGGAAACACTGACAAAAAAAAAAAAAAAGAGTCTCTGCTTCAGGAAAGCATCTATATTTAGATGCCCAAGTCCCACCGAAATCCACATGCTTTCACTTTAGATCGTATAGGTGTCACCTTAAATTGGGGGCAAAAAGAAAAAAATATACAGTTTAAAGGACAGACCTCTCAATAAAGTGTGTCTATTAATCAAGGAAACAGACATATAAATTATGCACTTTTGGCTGAGGCTGTAAAAGAGACAGGAGAGTTGCCTCAATTACAGAGAAGCATATAAATGTGATTGATGGACTGAGGTAAAGGCAAGAGAAAAGCAAAATCAGTATCAAGACAGCTTCAGAGTGTAGGAAAGAGTCCTAGCTCCTCATGCTACGTTTTCATGTTGCCTGGTGCTGCTACAAATCTGTTAGAACATTAAAATATTGCATGAAAGACCAAATAGTTAGATATTTAAAATGTATACCAGGAAGTAAGCCTGGCATTTTTCATTTACCTGTAAGGGACAGTCACCCTGAGGCTTTATGGTACTGTGATTCCTCTGCTTCTCAAAGGCCAGGGCACAGGAGCACCTTCTGCCCAAGGCCCTCAAGGAACACAACACAGTTCACGGTTCTTCTTTGGAAAACAGGCTGCTCCCAAATTAACATGAACAAAAGATCTGAACTTCAAATAGCTCCTAGTAGATATAAAAGTACCTTTGAGGGAGCTGAGGCTCTTGCAGAGCCCTAGTCCTGGAGTGGAAACAAAGCAGCTTGTATCAGGTAACTAACAGACACAGCACACTAGCCTTCCAGGTGGTAGAAATGACTTGTGCTTTTGTTATTTACCAGCATTCAACACTGAAGAACAAAAAAACAAACAAACAAACAAAAAACCACAAAAACCCAAACAAACAAACAAACAAAAACCACAAAACAAATGAAACCAAAACAACAACAACAAAAAAACCCCACAAACAAAACCCAAGCCAACCAACAACAAAAAACCCCCCCTCTTCCTTAGCAAGGAATTCATTTCAGCTGGTTATTAATTAGAGAAGCAAACGCTGGATCTTCTGGCTCTCTGCTGAGCTGCTTGCAGTGAAAAGTACAAAGTGAGAGCCTGCTGTGTGGGTAAACTGATGACTCACTTTTAATATCAGGTTGAGCCAGGATCTTGAAGGCTGCCAAGTTAACTCTACAGGGATCCCCACTTCAGCCCACTCACATTTCCTAATAACAGCACTGCATTTCAGCAGGCTGTGCTTAAGCGAGTCACTTTGATTTGTAAACAGAGGCAGTCTAGGAAATAATGTACCAGTGTGGTTAGCTGTGTAATGTTGTAAGACAAGGTATAATGGCAGCACTGCTATTAAATGACCAGAGGATATTGCCCAAATTTGAACGTGACAGAAATTAATAAGAGATAATTTTTAATGCTTTTTAAAATTCTACCCATGCCTTCTCTCATCCCAGGAGAGATATTACTGTCTCTCTTTGCATCATATGAAGAGGGAAAGACTGCTGGTAAATGTATGCCTGCAGAAACACACATTTTAAAGAGATTTCTTTTATAGTTGGAAGACAAAAAAATATTTTATACAAAATAGACTGCATGTTCCTGTGTTTTGACATAAGGACTTGAACAATCATGCTTGCTGGAATATTTTTATGGGTTCTTTAGACATTTATTTGAAGTCCCCTAGACTTAGCCTGGTGAAATTTAGGATGTGCATAAACACACCAGAGTACTGACTCACTCCTGGCAGATTTGCGCCTCATTCTATCCCAGCATAAACTACAACTCGTGCACTGTTGCCACAAAGATCAAAAGATGCATGTTTATTGTCTCAGCCACATGACTGAAAATATATCGCCATGTAAGCTCTGCATTAGGCTTCCTGCTTGAGGACAAACCTCTTTCTGTTCAGACATACAAAGGTTTTCTTAAAAGAGACGTCTGTTTGGTTATAAGACTCCACTGCCAAACTGATTGCAAATCCAGTAGTGTATTCTGAAATGTTAAACAGCTCTGTGAAAGAGGTTTAACTCCCTACCCACCCCTCATAGCCTCCTCGTCCACTTGGGTAAGGCTTCAGCTTTCTTTGTGGCAAGCAGCCTTCAACATGCCGTGCACTTGGCGCTCTTTCAGGATTATGGTCTTATGCCCAAATACATGGGATAATGTGCAGGAGGTATAAGTCCTGTGGTAGGAAATGAGTACTTTTTCCCTCTCACTAAATCACTTTTGCTTCTACTGGGCAGTCTCAGAAAGAAAGGAGAAAATTCTAGCCAAGGGATATTTAAAAATTTAAAACCAGGCAAACAAAAGGAAAAATCCCTAGCTAATTGATGTCATTGCACCCACCTAATCTACCCCAGCCAACATTATGGGGCAGTAAGCATGCACCACACTCTCAGTCCACTTTTCCTCAGTTTGTGTGTGGCAGGTTGTCAACCTTCAGCTCCCTGCTGGGGTTATGCACCAAAATGTCCTGTGCTCCTTAGCTCTCAGGCAGATAATATCTCTCCACATTAAGGAGCTGCTAGGTTCTGGATGTGCTATAGGTAATTATATAAGCCGTGATTTTTCTCCTGTTGTATCTACTGATGCAATATCACATAAGACTTTTTCAAACTTTATTCAGTTAAAGCAGAGAACTGATCTTAAGTCTCATATACTTCCCTGTCCATGAGCTAGCTCTCTGAGGCTCAGCCCACCCTGGGAGAGTTCTGTGGTGCTCCCAGATGCTCACTTCCTGGCACTCACTCAGATTCTCAATTTCGATGTACAGCCCATCAAAATGATGTGGTTTCATCATTACAAGAAAATTAAATTTTGCAATTAAAAAAAGGTTACACATAGGAGTAGCTGGCTAAGTCTTGTCATTGCTACCAAATAAAACATTAAGTAAAACCTCTGTTTAACACACCCTTGCACACAACATAGAAATTTAAAGCAAAAACTATTTTAACTATTGGTAGTTAACCCTTGAGACTTTTTTCCTTCTAGGCACCAAAGGTCTCAGCAGGCAGTAACGCAGACACAAAATACTTAATATATATATGACATACAATCACTGTTGCTTAGCGTTTCAGAAGTGGTTTTCTATTAATAGGTATCAGCTTCTGAATTTATAAAAATAGGCAATCTATCATCATGGAGGTACCATAGATATAGCCTGTTCCATTCTGGTTTGATGAGAAAATGCCAAAGTTAAGCCACTTACAGTCTTCATAGCAATTAAACCTGGCACAGGTGCAGTAACATTCTTTTCTTTCTGTTAGAACTAATCCTCATGTATTGATGTGACTGTTTCTCATTTCAGTATTTTGCACTTGCTAATCTTCTCAGAAGACAGCCTAGGGCATTTTATTTTTTTTTCCAAGCAAAGTTTCCTAAACCAGGCACATGTTAAAAAATGTCCAAGAGCCTTCCATGAACACAGATGGCTCAAGACATTCAGGATGGAAATAAGAGTCAGAGATGCGCATGAAAGATCCTGTGGATTAGAAGTGGGAATGAGATGTATTTATCATTTTCATCTATTTGATGGAAGTCACAGGGATAAAATTACAACCCATATGGATATGGGGGCTCCATAGTGCATTGTGAGCACGTGGGAGCACAAGAATGGGGAGAGAAGTTTTCCTGTCCTACTCTGTTTGAAGAACAGAAGCTTTTAATAGTTATGGCGGTTTTTTTGTGCCCACCCCTGGTAAATAACAAAACAAACCCCCTATTTCCTCAAAAATAGCCATGAGTCTCAGAGTCGGGGATCTCATTTGTAACATTTAAAAAATGCAAGTGTCTGAATATCTTATCAAGGCTCTTCTGCAATAGATAATTCGCTGGAACAAAAATTTCCCTCCAGGAGCTGAGGAAACTTACTGTATCATCTTCCTTTCTGCAAAAGTTGGGTGTTTTGACATGAGGGAATTTTCTGCCAGACACTTGTCTGAAGTGAAAGGACACTGGTGCACTGACATTGGGGATTCACATTGCTTTTCACTGCTGTAAGCTTGGGACTAGGTGAGAGGTTTCAGTAAGGTCCTTCATAATTTAGAATTCCATTTCCTTTTTCTTAAAAAAAAAAAAGTTTGAAGTTCCAGATGCTGGATCAGTTTAAAGATTCAGCTTCATTTGATGGCCTGCTTTATAACTGCAGTAGTGACATGTAGGAGACCTATTCTGGTCTCTGAAAGATAAAAGATCAATCCTGACAGACCTCTGTAGAAGCCCATTGAACAGTGAGAAAAGTGGATTCAGCAGATCAATCACTCCTTTCTCTAGCCCTATTTCAGCAAAATCACTGTATATATGAGCACTTCAAACAGTAATTTGTGGATACTGAATGACAGAGATTATAGATTTGGTTAAAGATTTTAGGAGTATAATTGGTTTGAATTTGAAAAAAAAGTATAAACTGGATTACAAGGAGAAAGCCTAATACCTTGCCATTACATTATTAAAGCAGTCGGTTGTAGTATTTCCCCAAAGCACAAGACAACTGTAGCTCCACAAGACCAAAAGAAAACAAAAAACAAAAAACAAACAAAAAACCCCACAAAACCAAAAAACCAAACCCAAACAGCAACAACCAACCAACAAAAAACCCCCAAACAAACAACCAAACAACAACAAAACGCAACCCCCCAAAAAAAACTTCTTACAGAAATTTTGTCCTTATTTTCTTGTGTTTCAGCCTAGACTATGGCAAAGTGGTGGTCCTTGAAATCTTCTAAAGTTGTCACTACTTGTCCTAATATGTACGAAAGATGCTCAGCTACTTTGGTAATGAGCAGTAGATTGGTTAGGAATGAAATAGGAACTCCATTTTTCTATGGAATGTTTCTAACTTGACACAACTCCATTGATGCAAAATGACTAGCACCTGACAAGAGACCTGATGCTGGGATATACCAGTGTGTATGACATTCATGCCTCAGTTGTTGTGTCTGTACTGGACAGTTCATGAAAGTTGATGCCTGTTACCTCCAAAACCAGATAGGATAATTCCTTTCCTGTTTCACAGCTGTTGTGATAAGATTCTGGGACTCACAGGACCTTACCAATTTCTCCAGTGCAGGGCTTCAAAGAGTACACCCACTTCTCTCTGCACATCTTAACATCAAATTGCTAACCTAATTAACATCCAAAATAATTTAAACAATACATTGACTCAACTCTTCTTGGAGCCCCATGGCACCTAGTTAAGTTACTTTCCAACACTGTTGTAAATCAAATGAGAAAGTCCAAGGTCACAGTGTTTGCTGTATGCTTCAGCTTGTGACCCTGATTACCAACTGCTCATTGATGTTGTTTTTATAACTTGTTAAGGAATACTTCCTTTCTTAGTCCAAGATTTTCATTTGTATCCTCACCTGCCTCTAGATTGAATATAATATGCACAAATTTAATAACAATAAACAATTCAGCAAAAGTATTTGTAAAGGATAAAAGTGTACAGCAAAGATTCAACTTAATCAGCAGAAAACCACATATTTTTTGGTGTTTTGATTTTAAGGGTTCCCTTCCAGCTAGGCATGACTCCTGCTCTTTCATGGAACATTATGGACATATTCTTTGAGAGGAAAGGGAAAACTTGGACAAATTTTTGAAGAACAGTTTCTGTTGAGAGAGTGGCCCAGCAAAACAAAGGAATGGATAAAAATGTTATTGGCTTGAACTGATAGATAGTGGTGGAAAAACAGGAGGAAAGAGCATAGCCAGGCCCAGGACATCCATCTCTGTGTTAGTGTCACTGATGTCACTGACCCAGATAGGACTGTTCCTCTGCTCAGGGCTGAGGTTCAGTGATTCCCTCAAGGGATCAGAGACATACCAGTACATGAATGTCTCACATGGAGCTTTGGGAAAGGCTGGGTAAAGATGCATACTGTATTTTAAACAATACCTTCTGTTGCACTGAGTGTTTGGGAAACATTAGCTCCCAGTTGCACAAATTATCTCACAATACAATTTCTAAACTAATTGTGGTGGTTTGACCTTGGCTGGATGCCAGGTGCCCACCGAGATGTTCAATCACTCCCCCCCCCCCCCCCCCAACAGCACCCAGGGGACGGCAAAAGACAAACACCAATAAACCGACAATAAAACAAAACAGATG
>JANIJG010009188.1:6445-20046 GCA_024611175.1 Megaceryle torquata | reverse complement strand
ACCCCCCCCCCCCCCTCAGCTGGACCAGGGGGAAGAAAATAAGATGAAACTTGTGGGCTAAGACAAAAGCAATTTAATGAAGAAGAAAAGCAATGCTGCATGCAGAAGCAAAAGAAAACAAAGATTTATTCTCATCATCAGGTGATGTCTGGCCCCTTTTCAGGCAGCAGGGCTCCAAATATGTAGCAGTTGTTCTGGAGGACAAGCTGATGTCCCCCCTCCTCCTCCTTTTCCTAGCTTTAATAGTTCATCTGACATCATACGGTATGGAATATCCCTTTGGTTAGTTTGGGTCAGCTGCCCCAGTTGTGTCCACTCCCAAGATCTTGTCCATTCCATCCCACTGCAGGGGCAATGTTGAAAACCAGCCTTGGTGCTGTGCGAGCCCTTCCCAGCAGTAGCCACAACATGGGTGTGTTACCAGCACCTTTCCAGCTCTCCATGCAGAGCATAGCACTGGGAGGGCTGCTATGGAGAAAATTCACTCCAGCTCAGTCAGATTCAATACATTAATATAAAAAATGACAGTTTAAATGGTTATCATCCACAATAGATACTACAGATTCCCAAACAGCATTCCTTTAATGTTTTGTAACACAAGTTAAAATGGTTTTACCTGACTTATATTTGCTGTGCTTTTCATATAATACTGTGTAAACCATTCAATTTGAAGAAAAGCCAGTAGCATAGTCAGGAGTCTAAGCAAGGTGAAAGTGTTGATAAGGTTTATTCAAGTTTACTATTCAGGGAGTGGGGTTTTACTTGAAATTTTTTCACTTATTTGTAGACAAGACAGTTTCAGTTGACAAAACCTAAGGAGATTATGAAATCAAGAGAGCTTGATGTGGTCCTGTGAGTTTGGACATACAGATGGTAAGTCTTCTACCACTAATACAATTCTGCATAAGAAGTAGTAAATGCAGGAATGAAACAATATATTTGGTCATCCCTGTGGTTTTTTACACATTTTTTTTACAAATGCCAGAATCTATAAAATACAACTTCTGTATCTGATATCCTTTGTGCAAATACCTTTTTAAATACCTTTCCAAGACCCTCTTACTCCTGGCAAGTAACCTTAAACTTTGTCATTTTTCTGTGTATGCACTTGTTTTCATCTATAAAATATACCAAAATATTCTATGGTTCTTTTTTAGCCCTCGGTAATTTTTTTACTACCTCTGCTTTTATGGCATATGTCTGGAAGCAAACATTATATTTGCTTGCCCATACTACCCCATCGTCCCTACTGAAAGCTGTATACAGATTTTATGGGGTGAATACATTGGTTTATTTATAAATTAATTTCTAACCATTTATTTCCTCGAATGGATTGCATACTACAGTTATTATTTCTGAACTAAAGGACAGAAATCCAGGCCTCATCCAAGATTTTACGTGTTCGGATATTTCAGATATGGAAGAGATTTTACTTTAAAGACTCATAAATTCTTCTAGAACTGGAAACTGAAAGGACAACATAGGACTCGTAAATGATGTGGATTTGGGTTTGAGGTGACTCTGCAAATCTTCTGCTTCCACAGTGTAAGCAGGATTCCTGTTATTTTTCTCAATTTGAAAAGCATCCAACACTGAATGCGATTCTTATTTGGATGTGGGGATGTACAGTAACATACTTTTCTATTTTTGTCCTTAGCAATAGATCTTTCTACGTGTAAAATCTAGTGCAGTATTTTTCGGACAACTCTACTACCTTGAGGGGTTTTGTTACTTAAACTGACATATTTGATAATCCTTGGCCATGTGTTTTCTATCAGCCTAGTTATTAATTTCTAATTTTCATAACGTCTGTAAAACTGTCCATAGACATCAGATAGTATTTTTATATTCTCCTATGTCCAAAGAAACTATAATTTAATGATTAACGCGCGGGTAATAATCGATCTGGAGGAGAACGGAGGGTCGGGTTTTACAGCCGCGGCAGACACGGCCCCGCGCCACCCTGTGGCATCAGTTAAAATGGTGTCATTTCAGCGTATCCCACGTTTCCAAAAAATCTCCGTAAAATCATTTCCCTGGCCAGCTGCAACTCCAAGCCCATCACAGATACAGCTGTGGAATGAGTGGGATTTGCCGCAACCTCCTTCTCTGAATCTCTGGAGGACTCTATTTTCTGTCTGCACAGCTCACCACCTTGCCTTGCAAAGCATCGCTCAGGCGCCTGGACGCTCCGGGAGCTGACGGAACCGCACCGGCTGCTCTGCCGAGCGGCCGCAGGCTCGGGGCTCCCGCCGGGGTCCCGCTGCTCTCCACCCGCTGAGGGCTTTGATGGAAACCCGCAGCTCAGCCCTTTGGACTCATAACTGGATGCAATCAACCTGGGAGAGAGGAGTCAGCCAAGCTATCGGGATAAGTGCATCAAACCTCTGTGGTAACCGCTGGTTTTGAAATAATACCCCACCTGAAATACATGCTCCTCAGTTTCTCCCTTGCTTTCTGGAAGTGATGGTTATTTCAGAAGAAATTAATAAATGTCAGTGTGTGCAAAATATGGGACAGATCAAATAAAGGTATTCCAATATTAAAAGCTATTCATGTTGTGTAACATGTTTGAATTACAATATTATTAAATTCCATTAAGCTAAAATAATATATTTAACTCAGACTTCAGAGTGCTAATTTCATAGTCCCCTCCAAGCTGTTCCTGCAAAGGTGTTAGAGGGAATTAACTGCCGTTTTCTCCGTAATTCAGAATCTGCAATTAATCAAAATGCAGGGCCTCAGTGATTGTAGAAAACAGTAACACTTAGTTTATTATGTAGCACATTCTCATTCTGGTTGTTTTATGATGGGATCAGCTACACTTTTTCTCCAGAATTTATTATGCTTACCCTTCAGCCAATTGGTTTTTCTCACTTTACTTTAACTTAAAACCTGGTGAGTTTGTTACACATATGTGTACAGTTGCTTGTCAGTTATATTGGTCAGAGACCTGCAGGACTACATATGTTTAAGCAATTAGGAACCCGGCATTGTCCAGAAAAAAAATGCAGCTTTGCTTACTTAAAGCAGTGGCTTTTCTTTAAAATAGACTCTAAGGGGGAATGGGAAAAAGAGCAATGTGAAAACTTCGTTTGCCACAGCTACAAGTGCCTGGCATGTAAAGACACCCACATCTGGCTCCTGTTCCACCACCCAGGGACAAGTTATGAAGACCAAGTCTACAGTCGCTTGGTTGCAGTATGTGGATACAGTCATGCTTTCAGATCACACACACAGTACAAAATTAATTACTACCAAGGCATTGTGATAATGATGAAGCAGAGATACTTGATTTTCATCATCAAAATTAAGCTTATAGGTAATATTTCCACTGAAGTTCTCATGTACTTTTGGAACTAAATTCTGGTGCTTTGGCACATGTTGATTTTACAGCTTGTCTCATGGGGAAGGAGATTTTAAAATTATAGCCAGTTAAGTAGCTACTTTGCTGAATGCTACTTGTGTGGATAACAGTAGTAGGCCTCCAAGATGGCCTGATGGGATGGTTGTAACTGACTTAGTCTGTTTTTCCTTCCTAGCCATTTAAACCTGCCTCTGGAAATCCTTCTCTAATTTCATAGCTGTGGCTCTGAAACACATACTGGGGTGCAATGGAGTTAAATCAGTATTAAAAAAGTGAGCTGAGCTTTGACGAGATATTTGCTGAGTTAAAACCTTAAAAAGGACAATACTGAAAGACTTCTGCTGCTTCCTGAGAATGCTGGTAGAAGTTAATGTCCCAGTCTGATACACCTAATGTTGATTGAACAGTATGCAGTTTACTAGACAAATCACTACAACCACTTTCATGGGGACATTTATTTAACACAATTATAATTTTAAAATCCTGGCTTCAGGAGACTTATTCTTAACCTGTGTTACTAACCCCATCTCTTTGGGTGCTCACAAAACTAGACCTTTATAATTAAAAATAGCTCTCAGGTGGTGGCCATGCTTTTATTTGGCCACTGTGATAGGAGATGCACTCTAAAGTCCCACTCTAGGCTGGTCATTTTTTTTCATTGGTTTTGACTTATAAAGGGCTGGTTAATGCCTACAGAATGATCCTTTAGGGTTAATTTATATTATACTGGTACTATTGCTGCCCTCTACTGAGAGCAGAGCCCACTCTCAGCTAAATGATGGTTTTTGCTTCAGCTCCCACCAGCTTTTGCTTTCCCTTATTGATCTACAGTGGACAAAAGACACACTCTAAGTAAAGAGTGGACTCGATAATAGTGATGCAACACAGTGTGCTGACAGGTAGGAGACCCGAATACTACAAACTACAGGTTTTGTGCACAAGCAGTCCTGACAGCTAACACCAAAGAACTCAAAAGCAGAGAGGATCTTCAGTTCATAGAAGGCATCGCTAGGTATAACACCACAGGGATACACAACAGCAAATTAGGGGATCAAAGCCAAAATTGTGACTTAAAGTAAGTGTGGTTAGACTACCTTCCTTATTGACTTGTATATCCTATTTGGATCTGGATAATCCCCTAATGACCTCACAAAGTATCTGAGAACACTCAATCTGGCAGAAATTTGGCAAGATATATGGAATATTATTTCCCAGGGAGCCTAAAGAGAGATGATATAGAAAGAAGTAGCACAAAATTGAGATTGCACAGCATTTTAGGTAGATGTTATAACCATACGAGAAGTGACGGTATTAGTCTAGTGATGGTTGAACTGATGTAGTCAAAAAATGACAAGTGATATTTCAGTCTATCTCTCATGGCACCACACAGTCTTACTAGTTTTTTTGGAAAAAAACCCAAAACAACCAACAAAACAATCAAAAAACCCAAACAAAACAAACAAAACAAAACAACCAAAACAAAACAACCAACAAAACAAAACAAAACAAAAAAACCCACACAAAAAAACCACCCAACCAACAGTGCCAACATATATTTATCTTTCTTGGCTCCAGAAATAAAAAATTATAGGAAAAAAAAAAAAAGTGTCTTGTGTTTCTTTTAGGTTGAAAGAGAAACACACAGGAAAGTTAAGTAATAGAGAAATTTAGAGAAAAGGAAAACTTAGGAACAGATGTTGCTGTTTATTTTTATTTCACTCTCCCCCTCCCTATGATTATAATAAATTATCTCATTTTACAATGATTATGGAAGAAGAGGATTAGAGCAGGGTTTGGACAGAAGCTTCAGATGGAACAGTATATAACCCTAGTTAAATCCTCTGTTCAACACTACTTCAATATGGAATTAAAGCTACTATGAGAATCTGGTGCTTTAAATGAGTGAGGTTGTCAGAATAGTGAACTGTCTTTAGACACACTTTGGAAAAAAACTCTGAGATGGTTTTTGATCTGGTCCTTGAATCAATTTTTATAGTCTGGTATGGATGAACTTGATCATCCACATATCTGGCTATTTTCTGTTGGTTGAAACATGAATAATAGGAAAGGCAAGTAAGGATTCAGAGACGTCAAAAACAAAGCTCATGGCAAAAAAAACAGGGACATTCCACATATTTCTGTTCAACTGAGAGTATAAAAGACGTTTATACTATTGAAGAGAAGGCAAGTTTGTGTGAACTGTTTGTAACACTTTAAATTACTAATGTTGAAGAAATAATTTAGTCAGCTACATTTTTCACTGTTCATCCTATCTCCCTGCTTTTTTCATATCTGAACTTGAAAAATCAAACCAGACATTTTTACAGCAGATTTTTAGTTCTTTGTTCCAAGTGTGTTTGTCACATTCTAGGGTTTAGAATAAGATCCAAATCCACTGCTTGTTTTAATGCATCCCGAAAGAATTCTAGGCTAAATAAAAGTATTGCTAGTCACCTTCATGTTATTTTCTAATATAGCATAGAGATGAAGTAGATGGCAAAAAGTAAAAATCCTAGCAACAAACCTCTGTGCTTCCATGGACACTAATATGACAAATAGTTTTAAATTTCAGTAATGCTAACTTCTGTGATAAATACAAGGGGTTATTAGAAGTTTCCTCTCTGGAAACCCTCCTGTTCTGTGTTATAACAGAAATCAAGAGTGGTTTGGGGAAGGTTTTTGTTTGATTCGTTTGTTTTTTTGTTTCTTTTGTTTTGTTTTATTGTTGTTTTCTTTCTAGACAGAAAAGTCATGCTATTTATGCATCCCATAGAGGAAAATCATTATGTAGTTTCAGCAAGGTGTAACTGAGTAGAGACTCTCAGATCATGGAAAGCCAAAAAGGTCTCAGAAAATTGATACTTAACGAACTAAAAAGAAAACTACTGGAGCATCTCCACCTAACCTGAATCACTTGGAAAAACTTACCCAGGGCCAAAATGTGTATGGATTGTCATGAGCCATGCAAATTCATCTTTTAGGAGGAATTGCTAAGTTTAATTTTAATTTATGAACTACTACTTCTCACAAAAATGTGTGAAAAATGACTTCTTACCTTCTACTCCCATAAAATCACACAAAGCTTTTTGCCAGGCTAGTAAGCATAAGCCAAAATGTTAATGGTAGTTTTGTATTGTAGGTATCTCTCTCCTGGGATATAGATACAGTAGCATGATTTACAGCTTTACCATATTAAGGTTCTTCAAGTTTCTGCACACACTGCAGTTTTAATAGAATGTGTACATTCTTTCTGTACTGAAATGTTTTTTGTATTATACTTTGTTCTATTAAAAAATGACACATATGAAACCGTACTTAAGATTTAGATATGAATACTTCATTATATAATTCTCATACTTTAAGGAACAATTTCCTTAAAAAACTGTTCAAGCTGAAACTTGGCATACAAAGCTTTAGTTTGGGAAAGGCTGGGATGCGGAATGGTTTTACAAAGATTTATGTAAATTAGTCTTGTCATTTTTTTATTATTTTTACAGAAGAGCGCAACACCCATTTTGGTACCGTTTCTTGTTCTTTTAATATTTGCCGAGTCTTAAACAGAAATAAGTTATTTTTCTGAGTTGTTTTCACAGCCTTTACTTGTCAGTTTAAGTGATTTTTCATCTTAAATAGAAAGTTTACCAAGTCTCAAACCCTACTTAGTACTTGTTTTGCTTCTCTCAAAGCATGTGTAGTGATGAATGTTTTAAGTTAATTTAGTGCTGTGAAAGGTGCCAAACTGTCAGACATGGAAACTAACATAGTCTATTTGTTCTGAGAATGTTTATTCTATTTTGTTGTTAAAATTGCAGTTGGAGGCTTCTCCAGATTTGTGCAGCCATGAAGACCTGTAACACTGGTGGACATGGGAACTGGTAAAAAGGATGAGGTTGTAAGTGTAAGTGTGCTGGCTGATCTCTTCAATGGAAAAGATGACCTGGCACGGAACACTGGATTTTAAATACTTCTAGGATACTCATCTCCCCCTTGTCAGCCTATCCAAAACTTTTCTGAAGGCAAAGGAAATCACACTGGGATAAAAACAATGTTTGATAGAGACTCATTGCAAGTATACAGCAAAAATATCATCAGCATAATTTCCCATGATTAAGCGCAATGTGAGCTACTGTTGAGACCTCTCAGTTAGAAACTGTCCTCAGTTGCTCCTCTGCAAATCTAATTATTTAACTAATTTCCCATAGTCACAAAGGAAAAATAGGAAGACAAGCACTTTCTCTAGTTAGGGATAGCAACTTCAGTTCATTTCTTACCAGACCAGTACAAAGTACATCCTTCTTTCTTCTACCTCCTTCTGATTTAAATTATTTGTTGTTGTTATTGGTTGGTTGGTTGGGTAGGTTTTTTGTTTTATGGAGGTTTGGGGTTTTTTTTTAGGTTGGGAAGAAATTAACATATGTCTTCTAAATATATACATCCAAAATGACTAGTGACTGAGACTGACAGATTTGCACAGATACATTTAAGACAAAGGATAGACATAATTTTCAGGGTGGTGAATTCTATTTTTATTACATTTTTAACTGTATCTTTTTACTGTTTTGCATTACAAACAGTAAAGTACAGAAAGAGTGGACTTTCTTATTCCTGGGGCAAGTACCTACACTCTTAGTAACAACCACTAGAATTATGTGACTTAGAGAATATATCCCAATGTAGCTTAAGACCACTGTTTGTTATTTTTCATTAAATTAATAATCTCTTATCAGAAGGATTTTGTTGGTAACAAATTCATAAAAATAATTCAAACCCCTCTGGCAGAACCTGTGGGGTTTTTGTAGATTTTATATCTGCTACAGTCTGTTCAATGTCACTGTGTTAGTACAGGAATACAGCTATAACATTCTTGCATGTGACGCTGTACATCAGGCACTTTTTAACAGACTTATGTCATCAATCCCCACACAGTATTAATCATTCCTCAAGGTCATTTTTAGTTACCAAAGTAAGAGCCTTAGTAAAATTGCCAAGACAGCTTTCAAGCTAGGCCAGTTGCAAGTTTTCAGGTGTTGAAAAAGAAAGGAATTAAAGAAAAAAAAAAAAAAGGAGAGAGAAGAAGCTGAGGAATTCACAGAACAAATTTCTTTGCAAAGTGTCAATAAAGGTCGGTGATGAGAGAGTAACCATTCCTCAGCATGCATGTAAGCTGTCTCTGTTATGGAAACCAGAGCATATTTAAAGGAAAATAAACAGATTTATCAGTCTGGTTACAATTTTATAAAGTACAACATTGAAAGGTTTCCCCTGTCTGTTTCAGACACTGACAAGATAAACTAGACACGCCTAAAGCTGAATGTGTGTCCCTTCTGTCAGGTGCTATGATAAGTATGAAAAGACAGGTATACTTCACACACAGTCTTCAAATAAATCTCAGACAAGGTTTGTATTCTCTCATTTTGTTTTCCTTATTTCATCATCAGTGAATCCAAACAATCAATGACATAAGCTATGAGGATGTTTGTTACCACACCAAATGGCTGAAGCCTTCAAGTATGGAAAACCACATCAAATTTTTGGGTTTATAGGAGATCATGATGATATTTAGCAAAAAGTATTTCACTTATCATTGCTTGAGAATTCCTCTGTTTGCTTTACATTTTGGAGAATTTGGTGACAAGAAGATGATGGTTTTCTGGGTTATATTCAGTTACAAAGGCTGTGCAGGCACAAGAGGCAGCCTGGAGTACAGTTAAAATACACTAGCATTTTACTAGCATGTGCGTACCAAATATCTTCTGTAGAGAAAATTTAAGAGCTGTTCAAGGCTCACAGTGTTTCTAAATAAATTATAGAATTATTTTACACATAAATAAAGCTTGCTGGTATTGTTACTGATGTGTTCTTTAGGAGTATGGAATAGAAATTTTATGAGCATTCATCTGCTTTTTTTTTTCTTATCCCATGCTCCACTGAGATAATTCATGCAACTGAGCTCTTGAGCATTTGCCTCACTTTTTAAAAAACAGTATTAGTATCTTCACTTTGATGTGCTCATTAACAGCAGGACTGGCATGTTTCTCAGTAAGCTTGCCAAGATGGTCAAACTGTCTTAGAGACAAGTCCATGAGCTGCACAGGAGCTTGTTATGAGCTCTCAGGTTCACAGTCTCCATTGCTAGCACCTGCCCTATTTGAACTGTCCTGACATTGATATGGGTTATTTCCATTGTCTTCATAGCAGTCAGAATTAAATGAAGATGCAAAGCTCGGTGGGTTTTACTGCATGATGCACAAACAACTGACTTGATCCTGGAGGGTCAATCAAAATAACACCCAAGATAAACATGAATGAAAAATCAAGACCAAACTGGAGGGGTGGGGGAAAAAGCTCTGTTTTAATTAGAGCAACTATGTTCTGGTTCAGAACATAGATCCCTAAGGATGAGAAAGCTGTATGAGACATGATGTAGAGAAGTCAGACAGACATTAAACCATAACTTCCTTTGCACTCAGTACATGCAAATAATCAGAAAGTTATTTTGAGAGAAAGCTGAACTTCAGAAATGTCTGTCAAAGAGTACCATGTGGTGACACAGGTAGTAAAAATGTGCATCTTTTTTCTGATGTGTACTTGAAACAATTTTAAATAAATTTACATTATTTTATAGGAAGAAAGTTCCCTTTACCAACATCCAACTTTCTCCAAGAGTAAGCACTTCATCAAAGGAAAAATAATATGCCATCTGTTACTGCGTAGGAATAAGGGACATCATGTTACACCCGAATAAGGACTGCAGAGAGGTTTTTTTGTGCTGAGCCTTTTAACAGCTTAACACTGCTGATTAAACATTCATAAAGGTGAATCAAGATATTTTCTACTACTCAGGAGAAATAAAAGAGTTGATTTCATCTTCAGCATCTTTAAAAGGGGAACCATAACAGACTGACCTTTTACTATCTCCATCTACCCACAATGAGAGTTACAACTCCCTGTTACAGATCAGCTGACTCTGTTGGTACTTCCTAATGAAGATCATGGCTGTTTTTCCCTATTTGCTGGATCCTTATGTACATAATTTTGGTTTTTACCTCAAAATTTGTTATCTAGGTTCTTGTTATTTCAGAAAGCATTATCATTATTCATGCCTGATCAGCTAAAATTATCAGAGAATGTAATAACCTGTTTTCTTATGAAAAGGAACAGGAAAAGCATGCAAAGCAGGAGATGTGTAGATCTACACTGTAAATAAAAAAAATTGTAAAGACTTCTCTTATGAAAAAATTGGTACTTAGCACTAGGAAAAAAAATAGTATTTAGAAGAGACATTTTCTCAGTTATGCATAAAGATAAAAACTCCTTAAGCCTAAAAAGAAGTTAAAATAAGCTGGATTCCATGAGTTTTATTTCTACCTCTGGTAACTGGCTGCACACTTTAAGCCTATTTTCTAAGACCAAAATTCAATACTGTTACAGAGACAGTAATGAAAGAATCAAGAAGAGGCAACCTGCAAAAAATGAACTATAAAATTGTACCTGCTGGGATTCTGGGGTTGATTTCAGCCTCACTACTCTATGGCAAAGATCCTCTTGACTTGGTCAAGCCTAGACTTTCAACCTTGCCTTTTAAAAGGGAGAAATACTTTAAAAGAAATAACAGTGGCCCTGTGCCAAGTGCACATTAAATACAGATGAGGATTCCCATTTAACTTCTACCTGAGCTGCAGAAACCAAGCACTCATGATTAGAAAAGTAAAGGAAGATCTGTGATTATTTGAAGACTGCAGGAATAGGATTAATTTGTTGGGGTAATGTTGAGAAAAATATTGTGACAGAAAGAGCACCTAGTGAATGGGACCAAAAATAAGAGTTGGGGATGGTGCTAACTCCTGAAGCACAGAAAATCAATAAATCGAAAGCTGAGAAACAGTACTAGAAGAAAGTCATTATATTAATATAATAAATCAGTCATAACATACTGTGCTCTAAACAGCAATTTTAAAACTGAATAAGAATAGAAAAAACTCCCTATCACTGTCAAATCCTCCTAAAACTGACAAAAATCTGCACAAGACTCACAAAGGTTGGGCTGGGTCCAAGGTGTGGTCTCCTTGCACCCAGGACGCTTGCATGTGTGCTACCCTTCCCTAGCCTGCCCTTGGCCTGGTCTAAGTAAGAACCCACCTTAAAATACTCAAAATTCTTAAAGATTAGTTTTGTCTCATCCAACAGTTGACTCCTATCTCAGGAGTAGCTGCTAATGACTGGAACATGATGAAATAACAATTGTGTGACTGAGACATACATGTTTAGGGTCATATGAAGAAAGAGATCTAAGGGGTCAGTTCTCTTCCAAATTCATGATCATTCTAAGGTGTTTTTTTCTTTATTTTTTAAATTGTTCCAGATGTTTAAATAATCAGAAATACAGCAATTTCTTGGGTAGTGTACATTCCTACAGCTACAATCATCCTTTGAATTGAGATGGGGCTTATGTGTACACATCTAGCCCATGGATAGGAAAGCTGAGGTTTAGGCTCGAAGGGGACGGCAGCACACCCCAACAGTCCCTTGATCCTCCACAGCAGGATCCAGCTGGTGGAGCATGTGGCAGAGCCCCTGGCATAGGCACAAATTGCCTACAGTGTGTGTAACTATGATTAGCTATTTGACTTCTTGTTAAGCAACATATACAGTATCTGTGGGCACACTGTAAGCAGTTTGGAATTGCTGATTGTGCTCTGATTTATAAGGGGTGGTGGAGAGGGATGAAGAGACACATGAGTCTTGTTACTGCAGTTTGGAAATGGGTAGCAAAACTTAACTCACAAGGAAGCCAGACAGGAATTCAGTTGTCACCTCACAATATGTACATTTGGGACTTGTCTTTTATTTCTTAAGTAATTAATGCACTATTTCTCTTACTAGTTTCAACTAGAAATGAGAGCTTCAATATAGGGAAAAAAAGTCTCTCCAGATAGCATTTATTTACTAGGCAGCCTAAGCAAAACCACTATTGATAAGTGTGTTCAAAACACAGTTTAGATTAATGAGATTTCCAGACCAAACAAGGTTAAATGTGCTTGGGAGAAGTTCAGCTATAGATTTGCATTTTGGACATGTGTCCATTCATAACTTTCAAACCATTGGACACTTGTTCATCATCTCTTTCTCAAATGATGTTTCCAGATCAACAAATTTATCCTTCCCTAGGATCAGTCATTTCCTAAGTCTTGCCTTTCAGAATGCAACTCTTTTTCTGTCTAAGACAAATAGTAATACTCTGCTCTTTATTAATCTTCTGAGAATGTTATTTATTTTACAGTATTGGCACAGCAGGAGACTTTCCTCTGCTTTTGACAAGACCCTCTGAAGACAGCAGAGACAGTACTAGCACAGTGCCAAAATAATACTGTAGGATGTTCAGTCTAAATTAGCATAAAATATTAATATAACACCTTTTTTTTTCTTCTGATACTGATCAGATTGATATCTTATGAAGAGCAGACTGAGATCAAAGTTTTACTCTCCTGTAACCTCTTAACCATAGCCTCTTAACTATCTTAGCCTCAGGACTTCAGTAGAAGTCCTGCTATTCCCAACCTTGTCCTTGCTGAATAGTACTATGAATCCTACTACATAAATTGCACAGGCACACAAAACTAAGAATTTACTATGTTTGTCACTTAATATTTTATCACTGATCTCACAAATAGTCTTTTAATTTTATATTGAACTAATGAGAATACTACTCTCCTTAAAATTTGTGTGCAAAGCTTTTCCAATTACAAAATCTGCCACTCAAAGGGGAAAAAAAAAAAAGTGGTTTGGATTAAATTTTCTATCTGAAAGCAAATAAATAAATACTGCAAATTTTCTAGAACTAAAGACTTTTTACAGAAAGACATTTTTAAAAGGTTGTGGTTTTTTTTTCAAAACAGATTATTGGTGTTTCAAGACTAAGAGCAGATGATACAGCCCGGTGGTGAAAAGCACTTTTTAGTAAGTCTAACAGAATGAAAGTCTCTAAGCATGGATGGTATCTGTCAAAGAAAAGCTTCTGAGTTTTAACAGGCAAAGTTACATGAACACTGGTCCCACACTGTTCTCCTTGATAGGGTCCTACACTAATTTTAATATCCCATCCCACTAGAAAGCAAGGTGAACATCTTCCAGTTTCGTGCAGTTCCATTATATCCCATGATCCCCAGGGATCTACTGCAGGTTCTGGAAGGTAACTTTGCCACTCTGCCAGCCCTTGCAAAATATTGCAGGTGGC